>JBBPMR010000544.1:0-18501 GCA_038090415.1 Rossbeevera mucosa | reverse complement strand
CAGCGACTCCACCACGACGACGACTCAATGTTCAACCACCACCACCACAACGTCAACGGTGACGCGACAACGATGACAACGACGCACCGCCGACGTGCCCCCGATTGACGACACGGACAACGGCGACGGCAGGGCATCATCACTCCATTCAATTTACCACATCCTCCCAAATACCCCCGCTCCTTTTCTTGCACGTACTGATTATTTAGTAGTACCGCATGGCAGCCGGCGTGTTGTGGCGTCATGCTTAATAGTTCTACTTATTTCTGTGCTTATTACTATGCTTAATGTGCACCCTGATGAGTGAATAAGTGGAAGATAAGTGAGATCTCAGAACTGGAACCTACTTAGATAAGTAGCATTTTACTTATTGGCATTTTACTTAAATTCTACTTATAGCTCGTATAAGTAGCCGTAAGTGACATTAAGTAACGTGTCAATTTCCTGATGTGATCCCTTCTACCTTAGTCTGGTCATTTTTCTTTCAGTCTGACATGCTGCAGTCAGTCCAGTTGGCTGGTCAGTAGTCTGATGCACCAGACCAATTTTTCCTGCACCTGGACCAGTCATGTTTTACTTATTTTTGATTGATGTGACTGACCACAGGAAAATTTGTTTGGCATGTTGGACTGAAAGAAAAGTAACTGGACTAAAGTAAAAGGGATTAGAAGGAAAAGCATAGAATATCTACCTAGAGCAATATGAAGCTCTACACCATGACCAACATGGATATATATTACTATGTCTGTTACATCATGTGTTAGACATTTATACAGTAGTATGTAGTGAAATAGTAATGTTTTGTGTAACATAGTTCATGATGGCATAAATAGATACATACAGTACATAGATAAATAAAGAGTAGTAGTAACTAACAACTAATGTAGTTGAGTGGTAATGTGAGAAATGAAATATAAAAGGTAGTTAATTTTTGATCAAATAATAGCAGATTATTTATAGACTGCTACAGGCTATTTACAGACCTGTGCATGTTGTGAATCCTAGCTAGACACCATTAGTTTTTCACTTAAGCACCTATAGCACCTATTCTTTTCTTGATATTTCTGTCCAGAGCACTCTAAATGTAGCACAAGCACTCAATCCTTGATCATATCTTATCTAGCACAGGATTACCTAATATGACATCATATGACATCATAGTCCAGACCACCTCATTGTAATCATCCAGCAATGCTTCTCTTCCATTCCACACTGCCTTGCCTCACCTTCATAGCATGTAACATAGCCTTAGACATAGCTTTAGTATAGCCTCATCCTTATGGATGCCTCATGTATAGTAGTATATAACAGTAAATGCAGCAATGGAACAAGCCAGTCTTGTTCTCGTTGGAATACCTTTTCAACAACCTTTTTCCTAGTTCTTGAGTTCGAGTAATTCAGCACCTAAGCGTTGCTAAGGTTGCCTTCAGTGCAGGCAATTCCAAATTTGCTGATGGAAGCTATTGTTGGATACTAAGGGTGAGGATGAGAATTTGGCTGAGATGTGGATGGTGTTCACATTCCACCAAGCACTGGCAGGCATGATGGAGCCTATGATGTTAACTGAGGGATTCTGTAAACAGACTAAGAAATCAATAGATGTCAAAAGTGGTTCCAAAAACTCTGAAAAATACAAGACACCCATCTCCATGGACTATAAATGGTTTGCTCAACCCAAACAGCTACAGGACCACCAAGTGGTCCATGAGCAGAGATGTGCTGGATGTCAGCATGAAAACACATGTTGAAAAGGTGATGTACAGTTGACTCCCTTCTATCATATACCCCATGTAACACATACTATACCTCTCATGTGGCAAACATTTCTGTATATCCTGAGTTGGTTTGCAGGGATTTTGTTACACTTGGTCTGGGTAGGAACAGGTGTAGCCTTGAGAGGAAGGTCTTGGAGCTGAAGGCAAGGACAAGAATGAGGGGTCTTGAGAAACAAGAGATCAAGACGACTAAGGGCTAAGGGGACTAAGGGAGTCTTGAGGGTCAAAGGGATCAAGACAATGAGGTTCTTCAAGGGTTGAGGAATTGAAGACTGAGTTCTAAAAGTGACAAAAACAACCTGTAAAGCTTTTGGTAGAGCTTAGAGGTTGAAGCATCCTTTCAAGTGCAGGACAAGGTCACGCAGAGTTTCCAAGGGACAAATGTTATGCTTGGTCTGGGTAGGAATGAGTGTAGCCTCTGTGGAACAAGGGGGTAAAGGTATCATCAGAAAGACAATCAGGAGACAAGGATATCATTGAGATCAAGAGCCTCAATGACAAACAAGGGACAAAGGATACCACTTTGAGGTGGTGGTTGTGGTTGTTGTTCTATTGAATGTAGAAGTGACTGTAACACAATCAATGGAGTGTTATGAGCCAAGCATCCAGTCAAAAGTAGAACAAAGACATAGCGATAGTCTTGACAAGGTCAAAGTCCTCCATCCTTCTTTTTGACAAAGAAGAAGGGGGATGCTTGGGGGGAGTTAGAGGGGTGAATCTTCTCTGTCTTAAGGTTTTCTTCAATGAAGGTCTCTGTTGCTTGGTGTTCTTCAGGGGTCAAGGGGTAGGCTTTTCCTATCTTTGGAGTGAAGGTTTCATTGAGGTTGATCTTGTGATCATAGGATCAAGATGGAGGAAGGTGGTCAGCAGATTCCTTGGTGAAAACAGAAGAATAGGCTGAGTATTCTGGTGGGAGGGTGATCTTTGGTTTGGCTTTGTCCACATTGATGGCCAGTTTGGTCATAGTGGTAAAGGCTTTGATCATGGTGGAGGGTATCTGGGCGAAGCATTGCCCACATTTGATCACTCTATTGATCAGATAGTGTGTCCGAGCTTGATGTGGCAGACAGCTTTGACAGTGGGGGGGGGGTGGGGGGTGAAGTTTCGCAGTATGCCAAAGGTGGTCTTGGTTATAGAGAGCAATGCATTTGTCTGCTTCATCACAGGAGGTTTTGATGGTAACAGTTCACTTCTTCCAATTGATAACTGGATTGGTCTTCCTGAGCCAGAAGAGCCCAAGAATGACATTCTCTTTGCCACAATGCATGATATGTTACACTTGGTCCAGGTAAGAACAAGTGTAGCCTCTGTGAAACAAAAGCCAGGGTGTTGTCAGGATTGATGATCAAGAGACAAGGATATCGGAGAGATCAAAAGTTTTAATGATAGACAAGACGAAGGATACCACTTTGAGGTGGCAGTTGCAGATGTTGTCTAACCAAATGTTGAAGTGACTGTAACACAATCAAGTTGAGTGTTACTAGTCAAGCATCCAGTCAGGAGGAGGACGAAGACTCACAGAGCTTTTCCCAATGAAGGGAAGAGACGAAGGTGGGGCTAGATTGCAGTGGGTACCAAAGTACAAGGAAGTACAGAGGAGATCTAGCTTAGGAAATATGAGCAGTATGGAAGGGTTTATATAAGTACAGGGAAATGAAGATGACTAATCAGATGGAACACCATGGAACATGGTGGAAGGATGATGAGTAATCTGCAGTGTGAAGATGAGTCAGAATACTGCAGATTGGTAATGGTTACAAATAAAGTGAGTCAGCATGAGTCATGGAGGAAATGATGACTAAGGCAAATGAGGTAAGCAGGAGTGGGTTAAGGGTATTATGTCATCATAGAAGAAAAAGAGATAGCCTAAGCATGATTTGAACACAGAGACTCGGTAGTCCATAGTGAGAACAAGCAAGAAAAGAGAAATGAAACAATAAAACGTAACATAATATAGAACTTGATTTGCTGGAGTAGACCAGCGATGTGAATATAGAGAGAGCAGGTGAACTTTATGTCACCATTTTTGTTGGTGAATTGGTTGACATTTCAGACTGGAATGGGTTGGAGAAGGCATTCTTTGGAAAGGTTGTGCTTATTGACAAAGTGCCAATCAATGCAGGAGACATCTGCTCTAGAGTCAATGAGGGCGAAGGTGCTGATGTCTTTGAGATCACAAGTAGGAACGATGAGATGAAGAGGGATATGCATGGATTTCATTTGTCTATTGGCTACAAGTATATTGGTTTGGAATATGGAGGAGGCCTGTGTCAGGAAGGGCCTCTATTTTAAAAACCTGAAAGGGATACTTGGGAAACAGTGGGTTCTTCTTCATCCTCAATCTCCTGGAGGGATGAGGTAAAGGATTTTTCTTCAACTCTTTGAACTTTCTTTTCAAAGGGTTTGGTTGAAGGGAAGGTGGGACAGGTGGTAGCTGAATGGCCACCCTTGTGGCATCTAAAGCAGAGCTTATGTTCAATGCATCACTTCTTCTCTTGGGGGGTGAGCTTTGGAATGCGAATGGCATTGACATCCATTGCATAGGGGTCTTTCTCCATTCTGATGGAGGAATTATTATGGTAGGGGACATAGGAGGGGGTGGAAGCTTTCTTGTTGTGGCTGGAAATGTTGTCTGCTCAGTTCCATTGGGTTTGGAAGTGGATGGCTTTAGAGTACCATGCTGAGATCATAGTGGGAGAGGTGTCCATCGAGTAGATGCAACACATGAGGAAGGAGGTGAGTCTAGTGGAGAAGTATCCGATCAGGACATCGTCAGAGGTGATACCACTAAGGGTGACTCAGTTCTGGAATTCTGAGATGTAGGTGGTGAGGGAGGTGTTCTTGGTCATCCTAGTCAATGAGAGCCAGAAAATAGCATCTGCCTTGGTGTCCAGATGTGTTGGCAATGACAAAATCTATACAGGAATTGCACTAAGTCACCCACAATCGAGACAAACTTATGGAAGGGAACTGTTTAGTCGGGAATCAACCAGAACAGACTGAGGAGTTTGGCTGGTGCTGCATTCAATATATACTATGCTACACATGTTCTACATGAGGCTACATTAGGGCAGGTGTGAGATAGTGATTGGTAAGGTATGACGTATCATGAGAGTTCTATCACTATATATGGTTAAATAAGCCATGAGGCTACCATGCGTCAAGCATGCACTAGCCATGAAGAGCACAGGTTATGTGATCCATGAGGTGAACATGAGGCAAACCAGTGCACACATGTAAACAATAAGGCAGGGCTGTGTGCCATGCGTTAACAATGTGTTGTGACATCATAGGTCTAGACCTCGATCACATGACTCAATAAGGTGCAGCACTAATCTAATCTGATAAGATAAGATAGACATGCACCTAGATACAGTAAGATAACTTGAGTGCTTAAGACTTAGGTGAAAAATAAGGGTCGTAACATCACCCCCCAACTAGGGTTGAGATTCCAGATCAAAATAAGAACAATTGCAAGCACAGCACCCGGAAGTGCAACACACAGGGACAGAGTTCAATATTCCAGCGAACCAGAGGTGAAGTTAATGAGCTGTTGCCCAAAAACCTGGTCAAAAAGACCACAAGATATTTTCAATCGACAAGGAGCATTAGGAAATTTACGATGAAATTCATCCATTGCTTCTTTAGCATTTCCCAAGGACAAGGCAGCTTGTCAAGTACACTTGGACTCATCATATCCTTTCCAATGAACAAGGTATTGGAAACCATGACCAACCAGCCAAGAATCCACAATATATTCAATCTCATATTCTTCCAATCCTTCATTATTCACAGTAACAGAACCAGGACGGACAAGGGGTTGATTTTCAAGTGGTTCCACATGTGATTTAACATGTGAAACGTTAACAATTGGACAAGCATGAATGGTTTTGGGGAACAACAGTTCCACTGCATTGCCATATGTCTTTACAACTTGATAAGGTCCAATCCATCATTCTATAAGCTTTTTCGAGGGTCTATCAGCGATATCTAGATGTTCAGTGGATAGCCATACGAAGTCACCAGGTTTATAACCAGGTGCATCTGATCTATGTTTATCTGCCTGAAGGCGCATCTTTTCTCTATTTTTCTCCATATTGTCATGAGTGATTTTTATATCAGTGGCAAAGTCATGTGCTATGGGACTCTTTACAGATGTGGGCTCAAAACCCATATGAGGACTATATGTTTTTGTCAATTGAAATGGCGACAATTTGGTAGACAATGACTGAGTGTTGTTAAGGTTAAATTGTGCTAATGAAAGCCAATCTACCCAATCACTTTGTTTTTCTGCAATAAAGAGGCAAAGAAATTGCGCCAGTTCTCTATTGACACATTCTATTTGTCCATCTGTTTGAGAATGATATGTGGTAGACATCCGCTTTTTGATTTTAAGGAGTTTCAATAAGTCGACCATTGTTTGACTAGCAAACTGTGGTCCTCTGTCTGAGACTATCGAGTTTGGTAAACCATGGTACTTCCACACATGATCCCTATACAATTCTGTGGTTTGTAATGCAGTGACGGTTTTGTTTGTAGGTATTAAAACGACTTCTTTTGAAAATCTATCTACTACTACTAATATACTATCTTTTCCTTTAGAAATAGGAAGACCGGTTATGAAGTCAGTGCTTATATCCATCCATGGTGCTTTCAGCACTTCCAATGGTTGTAACTTTCCAGCTGAAGCTATATTTGTGGGCTTCATGCAAGCACACCTATCACATGCTTTGCAATATTTTTCTATATCTGATTTCATTCCTGGCCACTTGTAGTAATGAGAAGCAAGTTTGAGCATCTTTTCCAAGCCTTTGTGACCAGCAATTGGATGATTGTGAAATTGCATCATTACTTCTATGCACAATTCACTAGGTACCCATAACTTTCCATCATAACACCATAATTCTTCATGGAGAATGGATCCATCAGGGTGATTAACACCAGCATGCCAATATTTGATTTTATCAAACAAATCCATTTCTTCTATAGAACATATACAAGATTCAGGGATAAACACCATTTGTTTATTGTCATGTTCTATTCCCTGTCAATGATCTTCTTGTCAGGATAAAGCATCTGCCTTTTCCATAGCGGTTCCTGGTTTGTTGATCAATATGTAGTCGAACCTAGAGAGATATTGTGCCCATCAAGCCTGTCTGCTGTTCAGATCTTGAGATGTCATAAAGTATTGTAGATTTTTATGATCTGTCCAGATTTCAAACTGATGCCTAGCGCCTTCGAGATGATGGTGCCATTGTTCTAGTGCCAATTGTATTGCTAACATCTCTTTATCAGCTATTGGATAATTCCTTTGTTCGGGTGTCATTGAGTGCGACATAAATGCTACTGGGTGCCATTTGTCATCTATGATTGTAGATAGTACAGTTCCAGTTGCAAAATCTGAAGCGTCACATTCTAACTGATAAGGTGTTGTATCATCCGGATAAGCTAATACTGGTGCACTGGTAAATCTCTCTTTCAATGTGTCAAATGCACTTTGCTGTGCAGATGACCAATTTCAAGGTTGATCTTTCTTTGTCAATTCATGCAATGGTTGAGCGATAAGCGAGTAGTCTTTAATGAAATGTTGATAAAAGTTGGCTAAACCCAAGAAGCTGTGAACTCCTTTCACATTGGTGGGAGCTGGCCATGAAGCAATACCATCAAGCTTGTTTTTACTCATGGTAATACCGTCTCCTGATACATCCATGCCTAGCATATCCACTTTTGTTACTTCAAAGAAGCATTTTGAGGGTTTCACAAATAGATCATCCTTGTGAAGCTTTCGAAGTACTCTTCGTATGGCTTCTCTATGTTTTGCTATGTCATTATGTTTTGAAAAGATCAACAGATTGTCGATGTAGATTATCACAATATCATCCATATCAGAGAATATCTCATTCATCATCTGTTGGAATGTAGCGGGACTGTTGCACATTCCAAAGAACATTACGGTAGGCTTGAAGGCCTCTAAATGACAAACAAAGGTGCCTTTCCATTCATCACCTTCTTTAATACGGACATTGTTATATCCCCATCTAAGATCCATCTTGGTAAACAATTTAGCTCCTTGGAGCTTATCAATTATCTGTGAGATTAACAGCAATGGGTAATTGTTTTTAACTGTGCCCTCATTCAGATATCTATAGTCCATGACCATGCACTTCTTTCCATCCTTTTTTGGAATGAAAAAGACAGGAGATGTCTGTGGCAATTTAGAAGGTCAAATGTAACCCTTCTTTAACTGTTCATCCACCAAACCTTTGACTTCATCTTATTTCACAGGTCCTAGTGATATCAATATTCCCTTTTTTGGCACGAAATCGGGCTTAAGATCTACTGCATGATTCCAAGGTTTCCGATGTGGCAATCTTTTGGATACTTTCTCAGAGAATACATCTAAGTACTCATGATATTGCTTTGGTACTAGTTTAAACACATCTTCGTATTCAACTTTCTGGTTGACTGGAAAGTTGTTTATGAGGTTGGCAATACGATATGCTTGTTCATGTTCCTCTGTACAAGAAAGCACCATTCGTTGCAAAGCTTTGCACAAAGAGGGGCATCTATTAAGCTTTACAGCTTCTATGGTCCAATCGATATCAGGATTGTGGTCTCTTAACCATGTATAACTGAGGATCATTTCATTACATCCAAGGTTTGTCATGTCTGCTGTGACCTTCTCGCGATGACCCATATAGTCAATCACGAGATCTGTTTGATAGGCAATACCGCCAGTGGCATTTAGAGTGCCATCCATGTTGTATACAGGGACGACTAGCTCTAGGGGCTTTAGAGGGATTCTATTTCTCTTGGCCCATTTGGTGTCTAAAAATATGCCATTGGTGCCACTGTCTAGCAGAGCATTACAAGATTTTTTTGTATGATTTTCTATTATATCGATTTTTAGGGTTATCTCTCGAAGAGGCTTTATGGAGCGCACTCTTCTGTCACTTGGGTTGTGATCAGGAGAACTATTTTTTTCTTTTATAACAGAATTAAGTACCCTTTTACCAGGGCCATGCTCAATATGAGATGCTGTTTCGGTTTTGTCTGTAGATAGGCTACCACATCATACAGACAAAATAGAAGAAGAAACAGAAGTAGAACTAGGAACATGACTATCTAATATTACATTTGAATTGAGAGATGAAAAAGGATTAAAACAGGAACAAGCAAAATCAAAATGAAACGAGCTAGCACTATTTAGGTGTTGAGCTCTCAGTACAAAACTATTACTAACTACAGACGGCTGGGAGGGACCCTTATCCAATAGGGGTTCCCTTAGGCTTTTCCTGCTGCCTTATGATCTACCAAATGTTACAACTGGCCTGGGTAGGGTCGGTTGTAGACTCAATGGGTACTAAGGCTGAGGCTGAGGAGTCCAAGGATAGACACCAGTGGATGACGAAGGGCTAAGGAAGTCTGAAGGGGAAGGCCTAAGGATGGCTAAGGCTAAGGGTTACCTAGTAAGCTTCACCACAAAGCAAAACACAAGGATTTGGCTGAGGAGACCGAAGGGGGAGGCCTTGGGTTGATGAAGGACTAGAGTGGAGAGCACATGCTCAGAGAGACTAAGGGTGGTGCTGAGAGCAGGTATATTTCGAGAGTATCGAGTAGCTCTAGCTTAGAGTTACAGGGATGAGTATCTAGGGTTTATATAGGAAAGAGATGGAATGTCATGGAACATGACAGAAGGGAATGTGTCATCCGCAGTATGGATCAGTCAGAAGAACTGTGGATGAGTAATTGTACATTAAGCTGATGACAAAGCAAGTGAGTCATGATGAGTAAGAGGAAGGTTGGTAATACGCAGTTATGGATGAGTCAGAAAGACTGCGGATGACTAAAGTACTGTGAATAAACAATCGATAAGAGAAAGGCATAGTGATAAGCATTGACAAAGAGAGAAAGGTGAAGTGAAAGGAAAAGAGTAGGGGCAAGTCATAACACCAAATATGCTCTAATGGCATCTAAGTCCATACCATCTAGATTTCTCTTTATGATACTCGCTTGTGCACTTGTTGAGGCAGGTTGCTCTGCCAAGGTCACACGTACTTTCTTCCCTGCTTTAGAACACTGTTTCTGGTGTCCTTTGCACGAGAATCTGCACTCGGCACATCTGGTTGAGGGTGCCTTACAATTTTTGGCCATATGGCCATCCTTTCCACAGTTATAACAGGATAAGGTTTCTATGGCTTGAACCTTTTTTGTTTCAGCAGCAGCCACAGCAAATGATTTGGAGCCTCCTCTGAATTCCAAGGGCTTCTTCCAGGCGTGGTGGATGACATCCACTTTCATCACGTTAGGATCCTTTCTTGGGCCCTTTCGATATTCAAAGGCTTCTATTGCCTCCACATAGTGCTGCAAGGTGACCACATAACTGGCCACCATCTTGCCTCTTTTGCCATCAATGAATATTTGCTGGACTATGTCTTGTGGGGCATTCTGCTCCAGCAGTGCAATGCCCATGTAGTTGCCACACTGTGCATCATCGTGCAACACCATCCATTTGGTCAGGTAAACCTACATCCTTTCAGATGCTCCTTGTTTTAATGCCATAAGTTTTCTCAAGGTGATGTCCTTGTGATTTTCTAATGAAAATTGTTGCTTCAATGTTTCCATCAATTCTACATAATCAGGGTATGACCCTGAGCACTGATATTTGTTCATCTGGCTACGGGCCCAGCTGCCTGCACCATTCTTGTCTTCGGCTTTCACCAAACTGATTCTTGACAGTGTGGCCAAGCACTTTTCTTTTTCAGTTTGATATGCCTCTGAATTCATTTCAATGAAAACCCCCATCTTGGTGGTCCATTCCTCATATCTGCTGTATGTTCCATTATAGACACCAGGGTTGAAAACCACTGATATTTTTTTATGCACCTTTACCTCGGTGCTGCTTGTCAGAGAGGCAGCCATGTTTTCGGTGGCAATGGCACAAATTTTGGCTTGTCTGGCCGTGGTATTCAACACATTTATGACTGCGTTCTGATCAGAGATTTGCTGCTGCAAGGATGTGAGCAGGGCGGTGAGGTCTGTGGTCGACATATTGTGTAAATTCGGAGTTTGGTATGAAGTATGGGGAGGTTATTGTTGCTATTTCAGGGTTTACATAGTCATTTGGATTGTAATCAGGGTGATCCTCAGGGGCAATCAGGGGGTATTGAAGTTCTGGAGTAATAGATTTTTCTTTTATAGGGGTGGGCGAGATTAATCAAGCGAAGTTTACAGTATAACTGTAATTCAAGGAGAAACTTTGGAACACTATTTTGACAGATGTGATGCTCACAAAGAGACCAACTTTCTGTAACTATACCTTCTTTTCTAGGGGGAGCTCACAAAGAGTCCTTCTCAGCTAGAAGTTAATCTGTAAACAAAGCTTGGGTTCACGAGTCCCAAAACACGGTTGGCACAAGTCGAAAGAACTGGAGTACTGCCTGGCTATGGCTGACAATTTAGCTTGCCGAAGCTGTGAGTCTTATTTTAGATAGAAGAAGCTTGCTATTCTATCCTTTCACACTATGCACATGGTGGGCTGCTCTCCCTCAATTGGGAACTACTGACCCACAAAGCGAATGCACAAAGTGCTACTTTGTAAACAATGTTTAGATTGGAGTATTGTTCTCCACCCGATTAACATCTTGGAGTTGGCTATGCAAGCACACTTGTTTTACACCCAAATGATGGGACAAGACCAATAGGAAAACAGCACGATGAGGGCCTTGATAGTGTTTGATGGTTGTGACATGTGTACCGGTGTCAGGTGAGGTAGTGAGGTAAGAGTCTGTTCTTTTGTTGGCAATGACAAAACCTATACAGGAATTGCACTAAGTCACCCACAATCGAGACAAACTTATGGAAGGGAACTGTTTAGTCGGAAATCAACCAGAACAGACTGAGGAGTCTGGCTGGTGCTGCATTCAATATATACTATGCTACACATGTTCTACATGAGGCTACATTAGGGCAGGTGTGAGACAGTGATTGGTAAGATATAACATATCATGAGAGTTCTATAACTATATATGGTTAAATAAGCCATGAGGCTACCATGCGTCAAGCATGCACTAGCCATGAGGAGCACAGGTTATGTGATCCATGAGGTGAACATGAGGCAAACCAGTGCACACATGTAAACAATGAGGCAGGGCTGTGTGCCATGCGTTAACAATGTGTTGTGACATCATAGATCTAGACCTCGATCACGTGACTTGATAAGGTGCAGCACTAATCTAATCTGATAAGATAAGATAGATATGCACCTAGATAAGATAACTCGAGTGCTTAAGACTTAGGTGAAAAATGAGGGTTGTAATAAGGTGTATGAAGGCAGTTTTGAACTTGGTAACTAGTTTGGCCATAGTTCTGAGGGAGAGGAGTTGGGCTTTGAGAGCCTTGGTTCTAAAGGTGGATGCCCAGGTAAGGGCTAACCCTTCGGTCATGTAAGAGAGGGCATAGGTAACTTTCTTCACTTCAGTATTATAGACAGTCTCATTGACTAGAAGATACATCTGGACTGTGTTGATAAAGGTCTGGGCTTCAGTGGAGGAGCCATTGAAGGCCTTGGGTGCTTCCAGTCAGAGCTCTGTGTTTCTGGTGGTGGACGTGGCAGAGAGTGGAGGGCTAGATGGAGAAGATGGGCTCAGAGAGGGGGTTCGAGATGCTGGTGGAATTCCTGGGTTGGAATCTGAGAAAGTAGGAGCACGAATGTGAAGGCAACCTTAGCAATGCTTAGATGCTAAATCACTTGAACTCAAGAACTAGGAAAAAGGATTGTTGAAAGAGTATTCCAATGAGAACAAGACTGGCTTGTTCTGTTGCTGCATTCAAGTATATATACTACTTACATCCTGTGCTAAGGCTAGGCTACATGTAGCGTTTGAAAGTCCAGTTAGGTTCGGTTTTTTTGCCTTTTTTGGCAAAACCGAACCATAACCGGTTTTCAATTTCAAGGAAATCAGCCATAACCAAACCAAACCGTTGAAGACCGGTTACAATTGGTTATAGTGTGGTTATAGTCGGTTACAGGTCAGTTACTTGAAAACTGGTCACCATGCTTCTTCAACATGTTGTGTAGTACATAAGTTCTCAAAAATTTCGATGCAGTTCATCCACTGTCCTGCCAACCATGCCTGCAGATGCTCACAAGTCCACCCGTCATCGAGTACCCACAGAAAAGGCACAGATGCAGTCTGGGCAAAAATCCAACACTCGCTCACATCCACCTAAAGATAAGACACACAACCGAGGTAAAAAGTGAAAGGCAACACCTAGTAGCAGCAGCAAATCAGATCAGTCAGACAGTAGCCAGGATTCAGAGGATGAACCTATTGCAAAACACCCGTCAAGGAAGAGGGCTAGGAAAAGTGGTCGAAAGAAAAGTCCTTTACCCGTTGAAAAAATTGATGATGAAGCTTGCCAGTTTGTGATCGAGGAGGTGGTGACCAAGCAGGATGGTGATGATGACAGTGTCATTGATGATGGTGACATGCAAAATGAAGGACTTGGAATAAGCAGTAACGAGCATGTGGTATGGCAATACAAATGATCTGAAAATGATACTAACGTCAGAATAGAATACAACAGAACCGGAGGATCTGAACATCGCAGTCCCCGAGCTCTGGAAAACAAAAAAAAGAAACATGTCAGATCTACTTACTATTTTTTCTGATTGAGTCACTGTCAATTTTGTGCAATCTGGCGTGTTGCTGAAAGGAAGGTGGTGTAAAATCTGTAGGTGTGTACTGAATTGTGATCTGAACTGAATGTGATAACATACCATAATCCAGAGAAAACACAAATTTTGTGAAGAAACATGGAAAGTGGCGTGCTTTCCACGTTGGCAGCAACTTGTTGTGCCGCCACCATATTCATCTTCACTATGCCGAGTACAAAAAACGATGTGCTGAGGGAAATATTGCTGAAAATTTCTGAGCGGTTCCACAAGAGATACTGGATGAACAAGCAGTGGCAAAGAGTCGAGTGAAAGGAAGTGGTGTGCAACAGACGAAGCTGGATGGAGTTTTCCCGAAGACACGTACGTTCTCGCGAGAGGAGGCATTGAGGAGTGTGTCCAAGTTTATCATGTGCGAGGATTAGGTTTGTGGTTGGCAAAACTGATTAGTTGAATGCAGCTAACATAAGTTGCAACTGTAGTCACTTATCGTGGCTGACAAAGCAGTGTTCCAAAACTGCCTGGTTGCAATGTGGCTAGCATCTACCAAAGCTGACCTCCCTACCACACACGATGTCACAACCTACGTTCACAACGCTTTCTCAAATTTCCTCAGTGACCTCGGCATCAAGTTTCAGGTCAGTACACTGAATTTTGTTCAAGGTCACTAGCCTTATTCTCTCACAGTCAGCAAATGTTGGTCGCATATCAACCACACTAGACTTATGGTCTGTCAATCAGACGAAGGCCAGCTTTATGGGCATCACAGCCCACTGGATCCTCACTAACAGTGAGACAAAAAAATGGAAGCTTCAGACGAATGTTATCACCTTTCGGGCAATTTCAGGTCAACACATGGGCAAGAATTTAAGCTGATACTTCGTGACACTTTGCGAGCGCATCAAGATCATATCCAAGTCATCTACTCAGGTATGTTATCCTTCCTTATGCTCATCTGGGAACTAAATTGGTCTTCGAAGCTCTTTTGCATCACCGCAGACAATACCTCCAACAACGACACAATGTGCAACAAAGTTGAGTTGCTGTTGCACAAACGACGTATATACACATTCAACCCCAACCTACATCACCTTCCATGCCTTGGGCATGTCCTGAACCTTGCCATTACTGCTGTGATGTCTGCGCTCACTAAGATGACAGCCATCGAAACAGCGACGGCGATATGGAAGTACAACCCCACACTTTCTAACAATTGTGTTCTCGACGACTTGATGGATGTAGTGGCAGCCATTCGTACACTCGCTCTTAAGGTATGTTTGAGTTATTGGCACTGCTGGGGTTCCAACTTTCATGTAAACGATTCTAACAGGTCATACAGATACAATGTAGTGGTCAATGGATTGAATACTTTGATTCTCTTCAAGCCAACTGCGGGATCCAACTAGCACTTAGCATTTCCCTCCACAGTAACATTCGCTGGGGTACAGCTAATGGTATGCTCACTCGGGCATATCATTTGCACCAGGTATGTTTCACTGCTCTTGTCTTTCAATCACTCAAAGTCGTTTCAGCCCATCAACCTTTTTATTAGCTCAGCAGACGAACTCTTTGGGCCAATCACAACTATTCGACGCAACGGTACCACGAAGCACATCCCATGGACAGCATTTATGCTTAGGCCAAGTGACTGGGAATGGGTGAATGACATACGCGTCATCATTTCTGTACATTTCATGTGTTTGTCCATGCTTTACAATGCTCACGATATATTCTAGGATGCAAATGATATACAAGAATACTTTTCTGACGACAAACATCCAACACTCTGGTGAGCTATACCAGCAATTGAAGAGCTTCAGACCGCATGGGAGACAAGAAAGGAAACTCCACAGTATGCCCAATACAATGGCGCAATCCAGTGTGGCCTCGACAAGATTGGCAAATATTACAATAAGCTCAATCAAAAACCTGTCTATCTACTTTCTCTTGGTATGTTATCTTCGCTTCATGATCTACTAGCTCTAACACCCTCAAGTTCTCCATCTCTACTATAAAATGGACTACATCAAGATGGCATGGGGTGGAGCTGAGGAACAGCAAAAGGGGCATGCAGTGGGTAATCAGAATGCCAAGAACTGGTATGATGAGGCAATGCAAGTTGTTGAGGAGACCATGAAGCATTACTGGAATGAGGACTGTGTGTCCGATGTGCCATTACTTCAGAATCATCCACGGCCATCAGATGGCGACACCACCTTGGCAGCTGAATTCGAAAAGCATTGTCGTGTGCTTATAGAGAATGCAAACAGGCAGAATACAGGCACCTTCAGATGGGAAGCAGAACTCCATCGCTACTTAACAATTCTCGAGGACAATGTTTCAAAAAACATGGATGTTCTTTCTTGGTGGGTGGTAAGTCACTAGTTTGTTGTTATACATGTTGGCTGATTGTTCTGTAGACTCATTCTATTATCTATCCAACACTCTTGCAGATTGCATGGGATATATATGCTATTGCTGCATCATCAGTGCCATATGAGTGGCTTTTCTCTGCTGGTGCAGAAATTGCAATGGACTGATGTTCCCGACTTGGCAGCAATCAATTTGAGGAACTCCAGATCATGAAACATGCTTGGCGTGGCATGGTCGTTGATCATGCTGCCATTAATTCAGCCGATGTCGAGGTGCTCCTCGAGGAGTACAAAGACTTACATCAGATGGATGAGGAGCTGACAGTGCTTGAGAGCCTAGATAGAGCTGATGTTGTGTAGTGGTCGGTTTGTACAATAACCGGTTATGACTGGTTCATAGTTGGTTTTGAATTTTTGCACTTAACCTATGACCAAAACTGAAACCGAAGATGACCGACTATAACTGACATGGATGGTTTGGTTATGATTGGTTATAGTCCAGTTTGGTCACAGTTTTTTGTCAGTTATGTAACTGGACTTTCAAACACTAGCTACATGTGTCTAAAGTGAGGTATAATAGCAGTGTGGAATGGAAGAGAAGCACTGTCATGAGGCTATGGTGAGGCAAGGCAGTGTGGAATGGAAGGGAAGCACTGCCTGACGATTACAATGTGTTGTTCTAGACTATGATATCATCTATGATATCATATTATGTAAACCTGTGCTAGATAAGATATGATCAAGAACTGAGTGCTTGTACTACATTTAGGGCAATCTGGACTTAGAGAAATATCTTAAGAAAGAATAGGCGCTATAGGCACTTAAGTGAAAAAGTAAGAGTGTCTAGCCTGATTTGCAACAGAATGTGTCGCCTAGAGATTGGGAAGGTGGGAGGTGGGTATGGAGGAGCAGGAGATCCTCTCCTAGATCTGAGGGGGTTGAATGATGAAATGGTGGGGCACTACAAACAACAGTAAGCTCAAAGAGTAAACCTTAATCTTTTGTTACACTTGGTCTGGGTAGGAACAAGCATAGCCTTGAAAAGAAGGTCTTGGGAACAAGGGGTGAAGAAAAGAGGTCTTGAGAGACAAGAGATCAAGACAACTGAGGGGCGGGGGGTTGAGAAGTCTTAAGGATCACAGAGATCAAGATGACAAGGTTCTTCAAGGATTAAGGAATCAAAGACAAGGTTCTGAGAGCAACAAAGACAACCTATGAAGCTAAGCGAGAGCTTAGAGGTTGAAGCATCCTTTCAAGTGCATGATGAGGTCACATAGAGGGTTCAAGTAACAAGGATATATTCACCAAGACATATCTAGGAGAATACTCAAGGAGGTCAAGGTTAGGAAAAACAAAGAGCAATGTCAAGTCGCTTATAAGTAGAAAAAAGGAACAATAAGAACTAAGGTGATTGGTCAATAAAATGGTGTCATAGAATGCCATCTAGTTCCAATCCTACTTCTTTTATTGTCCAAGTATTGTGTGGTAGCCAGTTCTATATAGAATTCAGGGATTGCCAACATAGGGCTGTATGCCATGAGATGTTATCTATGCCATGAGAATACCATGTCTATCCAATGTGCTATCCATGCTGTAATAATGAGGTATGTATGATGTCATGGTTTAGAGCCAATGACCAATGCTATGCTGTCACATGACTATGTGGCTATATGCAAGTATTCAAGAGGCAGAGGTGAGCATTTATGCTATGATCAATGGTGTACAGGTGCTTAAAGCACAAGCATCTATGCAATAATCGATGTTGTATGAGTGCTAGGAAGTGCATGTCTATGGGATTAACTATGGTTTTGAGGGAGTTGTAACAGATCCTCTGCTAACCCTAAACTCTTCTATTATTGTGATCTCTGACATCATACCCTAAACTCTGCCTCATTGCTAACACATGGTACATGTTATGATTTGTATGAACCTCCATCTCTTTTCTTTTTCTCTCTTCTTCTCTCACTCTCTATACCTATCTCTTCATCACCGCATTTGTGTAACACTTAGTCATCCACAGCTTCTTACTGCTTCCTACTGCGGATTACCTATCCATTCCACCATATTCCATAGTATTCTATGGCACCACTTTTACCGACCAATCATGGTCATTTCTATTGTTCTTTTTTTTTACTTATAAGCGATTCAACATTGCTCCTAGTTCCTCTAACCTTGACCTCCTTGAGTATCCTCTTAGATACATCTTGGAATATATCCTCTGCTCCTTGAAACCTCTGTGTGATCTCATCCTGCACTTGAAAGGATGCTTCGACCTCTAAGCTTTCACTCAGCTTTCTAGGTTGTTTTTGTTGCTCTCAGACCCTTGTCTTCAATCCCTCGACCCTCGAAGAATCTTGTCGTCTTGATCTCTGTGATCCTCAAGACTTCTCGACTCCCTTGCCCCTCGATTGTCTTGATCCCTTGATCCTCAGGACCCTCTTGCCCTCGCCTCTTATTCCAAGACCTTCTTCTCAAGGCTACACTTGTTCTTACCCAGACCAAGTGTAACAAAAGGTCAAGGTTATCTCTTCAAGCCTACCATTGTTTGTAGTGCCCCACCATTTCGTCTTTCAACCCCCTCAGACCCAGGAGAGGATCTCCTGCTCCTCCATATCCCCCTCCTGCTTCTCCAACCCCCAGATGACACATTCGTGCCCCCTTTGCCTTAGACTTCAAC
>JBBPMR010000543.1:0-18507 GCA_038090415.1 Rossbeevera mucosa | reverse complement strand
TAAATTGCAGGGATATCGCATGCTTACGGCGGAGCATTGTCTGCTTTATCGATTGAATATACCCTAGAGCCAGTCAAAGGAGGGGGTTGGAAGGAGCAAGAATTGGTCAAGGCGTTGTATGCTGAGCAGGAGGATGAGTTGCTACTTTCTGCTGTTCGTGAAATTGAAGGAGAACTGTGGTGACGGCAGCTGGAGACAACTTTGGTTGGACTACGAATGACGTCGTGGATCGATGCATTGTGCATTCGGTTTGTTATTTAGCCATCTTCAATTTCGTGTTTTTTTTTTAGAATCTGTCTCCTCACGATATCTAGTGTTCAAGCACACTTTTCTCATATCATGGATATGGAACATCGATGACGCTGTATACCACTGATTGAGGGAGGCAACTTCGATCACGAATGGAAGCGGGAGACTACTCTCCTTTTCAACGCGCGTTCCGATATACTCGCCAGTTCTCGACCCGCCAACGATTCTGGCGGCGGCGGCGTTGACAACGGCTCAAGCGATTGAGAGATATTTCAGCGCTTGGATCCAATAACGAATGACTGATAGTGGCAGGAGGTTACAAACTAAAAACTATTTTCAAACCAAAAGTGTGGCTATCAAGCAAATTCAGCAACCGTTTGCTAGGGTATATCTCCGTCATTCAACCTCTTTTTCGGCCTCGGTCATCCTTACCCATAATCCGCCCTTGTCCCAACATGTTCAGATAACGGCCGTGCGAGCAAAATGGTACTTGGGGACTTACATGGACATACATAATCAGATGTATCTTGGGGAAAATCTTTTCTGCCCCCTTTCGGCCTTGTTCTTTCGCCCAAGCAACGGGAGGAAGTGTATCAGGCGCTTGTGCGTCCGGTGCTAGACTGATCGAGTCAAATGATTGCAAGAGCCGGATCAGAATGAATGATAATTCATTGTATGCAAACTGACAGCACTTTGTCAGTGGGACTGAGGACGATAAAAGTTTATACTTGCCTGTTGACCGAGACAGATACGAGGGCCAGCGTTAAATGGAAGAAAGATGAATGGTTGCGGTGTGAGATACTTGTGTAATCGATCGTCGAGGAAGCGGTCAGGGTCGAATTCTTCAGCTGTTCAAAGCGAACGAGGTGAACAAAAGCGGACAACAGGCAATGGCAACTTACCATCCGGACCCCACAGATCCTTTCGGCGATGCATGAGGAAAACGGAATATCCGACCCTATTGGGAGACTGTCACCTTCCTTCCATGATTTAATAAGAGGGAGGCGCATACTGAGCGTTTGCCGGCACGTAGTATGGCTTCTCCGATGGATCTGTGGAGGGCAAAGTAGTAGCTTTGATGCTCTCGCTACTTGCGGTGAGCACCACGACAACCAAATCAATATTTTACTCACCGAATATTGAATGGCCTACAATATTAATGAAGATGAGTAGATTGATATTAATATTTGGTCTGCGTACATACAATGGCGGGAATAATCTCAGCGTCTCTGGAAAGGCGGTCTATAAGATATCCCTCGAACACACAGTGGGACAACGGACCATTGATGACCGCGCGAAGGTATTTCATATCACGGATCGCCTCATAAGTAGGTCGTTGGCTGAGTCCAAACTTAGCCAAGATTTCCTCCCTCAGGCGCGTAAACACTTTGGGATGCATCGACAGAAAATAGACAATGAAGGACAACGTCCCCGCCATCTGTTTAAGAATAGTTAATACACGACAAGATGACAAGATGATCACACGTGCTGCATCGCGACCTGCAACCATAATGTTTAAAATTTCATCCTTGAGGACCACGGGATCTACAAAAACGTTCAATATGAATAGTGCACCCAGGAATGGCTACTACCTGTCGTCTGTCGAACGAGGTGATCGAGCAGAGTATCTTCGTCCAATGGTTCGGCAGTAGATTTCTCGTCTGTGGTGGCCGTCTTCGCCCTCTCCACCGCGTCGTTTAGAATGGGTTCAATGAAGGCGTTCACAACCTTCATCGGCTTCGCCGTCTTGTCTTCAAAGAGTTCGAACAGGGGCCATATCCAGCTTCTTTGAATTCGTAAAGAAGAAGCGTGCTGAAGCTCAGAGAATGCCTGAGAAAAGTCGTCGGCTACATTGGAACCACTCGGTGCGCTCTCGACTGGTGTCGCATTGTAGGGATAAACAAGACCAGTCGAAAGACTGTTTACACTTCTCCCGAAAAGAAATTCAGTTGATGAATCAAGAGTAGAGCGTGCCATGGCATCCTAGGGCGACATTGGATTATGACAATAGAATAGACATACGTAGACATACCTGAAAATCTACTGGGCACCCGTCGCGCAGACGAGATTTCATCTGGGCGATCACAGACTCAGTGTGACGATCAAATATATCAAAATGACTGATCCTGTCGCGGGTGAAAAATGGACGGGTCATCGATCGATGGAATTTCCACATGTCGGCTGACGAATCTGGAGTGAGGTCGTGTGCATGAGTTTATAGGAAATTGCTTACCATCAGAGTTGAAAACGCCTGTCCCCAACACGCTATGCATCAGAGCTCGGAACTGGGTCCCTAGAACAAAAGGTTATGTCACAAATCAAATGCTACTGTGGCTAATGTTCACCTTTAACAAAGCTATCGAAATCTGTCGCAAGAATGGCCTGTAAAATCATGAGGCATATCACAAGAAGTAGCTATCAGTCGGTCTACCTTGATGTGATGTGGTTCGCAAGTAAAGAACGCATCTTGATACATTACACGAACATTGAAGCAGTTACCAACCAGTTTCATAGCTAGCGTGAGGCCATCGCCTGTATGCGTCTCAGTCTGCTGAACCAAAAGAAACCAATCGATAACGCATACCAGGATACCCGCTCCTCATATACTTAACGAGCCTCATCATCAAATCGATATTTCCGAACATCTTTCCACGAAGGATATACATAGGACGAGCCCCCAAGGTAGCTGCCCCATGTTTTGTTGCAAGATTGTTGAACGCAATTTTCAGAGGCAAGGCTGCAATGAGCCCAGCGACAATCCACCATGCTGATATCGATGCCCCGAGTTCACAGAAAATGTACCATATAGCGGTACTGATTGAGCAGTAAGTGAGTAGAGAACCCCCACAATGTGCAAGGAAAGCGATCCCTGGGGGAATTGTGACCATAATACGAGTGGAAGATGAACTACTGGGACTCTAAGATCATGTCTTCTTCAAGTAGTATGGCGCCGCTTGTTCTTTGCTCGATTCGGTTGTACATTGTTATGTAACTCATCAGTACAAAAAAATACATAGTGCCACGGCGTCACGCCATCCGATCTTCGGTAAAAGACAAAGAAAAAAGTTGACTTGTAGCTCCTCAGGTTAGTGTTCCTTGCTCGGCTCAGTTATCTCTGAAGATATTTCCACTCAGCTCTACCTTGTCAACTCGTCAGCCATTAAAAGTATAGTGTTGCAGTATGCATGCCCATGGCATATGAAACTGGGTTTCTTTAGCCGAGAACAATGATTAATGAGCGCTGAGCACGTAGCATTTATGGCACATGTTACGGCTAAGATGGTGGCCGCACTATCGACATCTTCTTGTGGCCATTCTTGCAACAAATTTCTAGGACTATACAGTCGACTCCCTCCTATCGTATACCCCATGTAACACATAACCTCTCATATGGCATATATTTCTGTATATCCCGAGTTGGTTTGCAGGGATTTTATACCTATAACAGATACCTCTCTCCCCTAACACATACTTTGCTTACTAATCACCTAAATATATCCAAAATGGGTAATTTGTCTACAGAAACCTTTCTTTTTTGCTCCGAGTTGTGTTCGAAAATGGCAAATATATGTTTTTGGCTCACATAACCAAACCCTAACCATCTATTACAGTATCTCGAAGCAAAAGCGGCGGAGCGTGAGTGCCGGTTCTTGCCGAATTACCTGACACGATGACGACGACGTGCAGACACATGCACCCTCACCTACAGCGTCGATGATGAGCACTTCCTCAATGCTGATGACGAGGTCACACACACGCCATGCACACCACACAACACACCCTTACCTTACGGGCATCAACAACAACAACAATGATATCCTCGACCTCACACACAACTTGAACATTCTCAACCCAGCGGCGGAGACTCACAACATACGAGGCAACAGACGATGACATTTTCCAAACAGTGATGGATGCCAAAGCTACTCGGGAGGTGAAGGGGAGCAGCAGGAGCAATGGATTAGCTTGTCCGTCGCGACGGAAAAAATCCATAGAGCGCACACCACAATGTTATTACATAATATTATACATTTTCCTCAACGTATACCTCTTGTAACGTATACCTTTGGGCATATCCCGAGGGGTACTTATACGTTAGGAGGGAGTCGATTGTATTCATTCAATTTGTGACACAACCTTTTGTTATACGCGACTGGTTCAGATCTAGAGCTATGGTCAAGGAATATTAGACGGGTATTTTCAATTCTGATGCTAAGTATCAGCGACTCCCTGATGGCACATAGCATGATTCTGTTGGCGCTTGACCGTAGTGATCGACATCACGCGAAACACATTCCAACTCGATAGGTTAATAAACCAGATCGAGGGTTTCCCTCAGTACCCTTACTGAACGTGTGAGGGGTGCGTGCATTCACCAGACTCCTCTACAGCCACTTATCATCTACCTTAGACTTACTGTGTCTAGTTTGAACGGAGACACTCCATGGCCAGATTCCTCGGACCTCAGCTGATATATGGAAGTCCTACCATCCGATAACCCATCCATTCCTCAAGACTCACCTGCCACAGGATCTGTCACTTTGATCTATTCGACTGTCAACTGAGTGCTACCACCTCATCCACATGACGAGTGGATTTTCAGGTGTGCACATCTACCATGATACAGTCTCTCCAGGTTGCGTTAACCTTCGTCCTGAATTTACTTTCAGGGGTCATAACCAATTTCATCATAGCTATACTTTCAACGTGTCTAAAGCTTGGAACTATTGTTTGACACGTTATCTCCTGCTGCGAGTCATTCTTTACCGGATTCAAGGAGCTTCTCTACGGCTTCGTCGATCGCCTGAGGAGTCATCGTCGACGCCCAGCGATTAACGACTTTGCCGTCCTTGTCCACCAAGAACTTTTCAAAGTTCCACTACGATGTCATCCAGCGGGTCAGGATCCACAAATACCTGGATGACAATGGGCTGTCGACGGACCTTGATCCGAGAGAGACCCAACAGGCCCGCCTTCTCGTTCTTGAGCCACTTGTAGACAGGGTTGGTGTTGTCCCCATTCACGTCAGATTTCTTCATGAGCGGGAAGGTGACTCCATGGTTGAGCTGACAGTACGAGGCGATGGAATCGTCGTCTCCGGGCTCCTGGCCGCCAAACTACAGACGGGCATGTACATCAAACATTTCTTTGCATTCAGATCGGCCAGCGGAGTTCGGCAACAGATTCTATCCGATCTGTCCTGACTCACCTGATTGCAAGGGAACCCGAGGATTACGAAGTCACGGCCTTTGTACTTGTCATACAGGGCTTGCAGACCTTGCAGAAGGAAGGGGATCGTCTGTCTTGATGACCATGTATTACGAGGTTTCTCACCTTTGTACTGTGGAGTAAACCCGCTGTGAATAAATCCATCGTCAGCTGGCTTTACTGGTGGCCATTCCGTACCAAAGCGAAGGAGGAAGAACGGGTGTGCACATACCATTGCGATGCGACGTTGACGACGAGGACGACCTTTCCCCTCAACTGCGCAAAATCAAAACTCGTCCCGTTTGGAAGATCTGCCTTGAGGCCGTGGAAGGTGGTGTTCGTTGATGACATCCTTGGTAGAGTCGAGTGAAGCTGTCGAAAACGTTGGAGAGCCGGGACAGAAGCTTGTGGGCGCCGTCGGGATGCGGTGGAACTATATCGAAATGGGTGTTTGCAGCGAAGAAGTAACAACACAGTAGATTGCATCAGCGAAACTTGTCTAGTAACGGCACTAACCGACTGCTCAATATTCCCGAGGCAATTCCCGAACCTCCGCTTCAACCTCTCCTCTTTTGTCAACCAACGGTGAGCTGCCTGATTCTTTACACTTCTTCATGAAGATACTATATTACCCAAACCTGAGCCACGGTTGGCACTGGTGAAAACAATCATAAAAAACACTAAGAACAGCCATCTGATTCTTTCATCTTCCATATGCAACTTTTAATGATCGTTTTCTGACTCTTCTCATTGTCATAGATTGCAATAGAGTTATGTTATAGGCCACGTCTCGATATCTCCAGACCATATATTTAAGCAACTCCACGCTGGCATTTGTGAACCTACTTCTGTGTAGTCATTTCAGTTAGTCTTACTTCTCTTTCGCGCTGTGGGAAACGTCAGTCCTGTTCGTGTGCGTAGGATCGCTGGTAGACCTCATCTGTTGCCTTCACGATGCGAAGTCTTTCTACCTCGCGTGCGCAGTCAGCGATGCGCGCTTCCATCTCTCTCACAGTTTCTCTGGCAGATTCTAATCGTTCCTGCTGTGCCCGGACTTCGCCTTGTTTCCCTTCCCATCGCGCATGTTCCTCGGTGCAACGTGCCTCCGCTCGTGCACGCAACTCGGCGGCCCTAGCCCTTTCTTCTTGATATCTGCCTTCGGCTTTCTGTGCCGCAGCGAGTGCGCTCGCATGCGAATTTTCAGCCTTTTCTTCCCGTTTGATCGCCGTTTTATGAAGAGTTTGGAGAGAGGAGAGGGTCTTCAGAGCCGAGTCTAGCGCCACCTTCTCGGTGGTCGCCTCCGTCTTTAGGAGCTTTGAAAACCTTCTGGTCTCCTCTCCTAGTATCCAGGCGTCAGCATCGTGTGTCGAGGTGTCGGGTAATGGTGGACACAAAACGCACTCTCGTTCTTCACGATTCGCTGCCTTTGCTTATTGCTCAACGATTGCTCAGCTTTGGCACCCCTGGCGAGCACGTCGTCATCGACTTCCGGCTCGGCGTCTGGTCCCGAGAGCGGTGCGCCGTTCACAAACGCAGCAGTCGATGCAGTGGCATACGTACTCTTCGTCCGGGTCGATTCTTTCCTTGCGAGCATGCTGCTTGTTCTGCCGAGGTTGGCTCTCAAGTCGGATATATATTTTTCTTGACCCCCGGAGGGTGTATTATGTTCGCCCTCATCTGCGTGCTTCCAAGGGGAGCCCCCCTCATCCATCTGTGATGGTTGGACGCCTGCGTCGCCCGGGTGAGCTGCCGAGTGAATTGGCATAACGCGTGAGGGAGAACCCATTTCTGATTCGAGTTCCGAGGACCCCGCTCTGGCATGGGGAGTGGAGTCTCCTCCCTTGAAGATAGGGTCATTCATGATGTGGAGAAAGTGCGCTTCGGATTCGTCGTAGTAAACACTAGACTCTGAAAGTGTAGGGGTAGCAGCCATACAGGAGACTATGAAATCCACGACGTCATTCCGGGTCGTTGCTTGCTACTTGACTACCTTCACAACCGGTCCGGGCCGGCATGCATGCATGCACGCACAAACAAACAAAGAGGGGAACATTATAAATTTGCTTGTTTACCACATTGTACCTTGCCCTCGACACCCACAGCCCACAGACCCTTCCAAGTCTTTGGCAAGCCCACGATTTCGCTCTCAACTAACTCATTCTTCTTCTGTCTCCGAGGCGAATACAGAAGAGCCAATTTCATGCTTCGACCTCCCCTCAGTAAACAGTCTCATCAGTCTCAGTCTCCGTTAGAGTCCATAAGCACCGTAAGCACCTCAGTCTTTCTTTGCTCGCTTTCGTTTTGATGCCTACCTTTTCAAGCGCTAAACTTCATTCACTACCGCCCAGCATGGCTAACGCAGGAATCGTCAACATTCGTCGCGACGTCGATGACAAGTTTTACCGCTATCGTATGCCCTTACTCCTCACAAAAATTGAGGGTAAAGGTAACGGTATCAAGACTGTCGTTCCCAACATGTCCGATGTTGCTCGCGCCCTCTCTCGCCCTCCCGCTTACATCACCAAATTCTTTGGCTGCGAACTCGGTGCTCAGACCCCATTCGACGAGAAGAACGATCGATACATAGTCAACGGCGCTCATGATGCCACCAGGCTTCGTGAACTCCTTGACGGCTTCATCGACAAATTCGTTCTCTGTCGCGCATGCAAGAACCCTGAGACCGACCTCGTCATCCTCAAAAATGGCCGCAACGAAGATATTATTCGTGATTGCAAAGCGTGCGGGGAGAGGACAGGCATAGACATGAGGCACAAGCTCGTTACCTTCATCCTCAAAAATCCACCCAAGAACCCTAAAAAGGCTAAGAAGGGCAAGGGCGACGCCAATGGCACTGCAAACGGCAACGGTAACGGCGTCCACGCTACCGCTCCTTCCGTCCCCGGAGAAGGTCAAGACGAGGGTGCTGCCGGCGCAGACAGCGATGACGAGTTGACTAGGAAGATCAAGGCCGAGGCTGCGGATTTGACTACGGACACTGCTCTTCCTGCAGACGACTGGTCTGCAGATACCTCTCCTGAGGCAGTCCAAGCTCGTACGAAGGCATTGACCGGCCAGATAGGCGCCATGTCTGTTGTCGGCGGGGACGACGACGGAAGTGAGGAGGATGCTGACAGTCCGTATGCTCAATTCGGACACTGGGTCGAAGAAAATAGGGACGACGAAGACGTTACTTCAGTGCAGATTTACATGAAGGCCGAGGAGCTGGGTGTGGAAAGGAAGCACAAAACCCTCCTCGTCCTGGTGCAGGCGCTGTTTACCAAGAACGTTGTTAAAGAAATCACGACTTATAAACCATTGCTTGCAAAGGTACGCAGTACGCCCCGGTGCCCGTTCTCTATTAACTTGGCTCTGGTCAGATGGTCACCTCAGAGAAGCACCAGAAGTCTCTGCTTGGGGGCATCGAGCGGTTGGTTGGATTGACGTATCCCGAGTTGATCCCTACCGTTCCGAAAATCCTCATGGCGTTGTACCAGAACGACATCCTGGAAGAGGACGTGGTTACGCAATGGGGTACACACGTCAGCAAGAAGTTTGTGGACAAGGAGACGAGCAAGAAGGTTCGGAAGGCCAGCGAGCCATTCTTGAAGTGGCTTGAGGAAGCGGACGATGACTCAGAGGACGACGAATGAGTTGGTAGGGTGCTTCTCCGTTTTTCTATGTTTCTAGTATGATCTGTCGATTTGTATGTGATTGCAAAGCTTTGGCATCTTGTTAGTATTTAGGGGTCAACAATCTCTCCTCACCACTGCAGTATCATGGCTTCAGGTTACGACGAACCGCCCTTCAAGGAACCCTACATTGAAGACTCGAAGAAAAGAGTGAGGGTTCTGTTCGGGGGTCAAATAATCGTCGATACGTACAAAGCAAAGTTAATGTAAGTCACCTTGACAATTGAAACAGTATCTCTGCAACCAACCCGTAATAGCTGGGAGCACCCTTACTATCCTAACTACTTCTTTCATCAATCAGACTTGTCGTCCAGCTTGTTGCGCAGGTCTGACGAAGCCCGCCCCGACGAAGGTACCAAGGTCCACGACCTCGTGGTCGGTAATCGGGTGGCCAAAGAAGCTGTGACAGAATACACCAAGGAGGGAAAGCACAAGGAACTCTCCGGCCTCATCAAAGTCAAGTTCGACTCCGCAGACGCATGGTTCGAAGAGGACGACACCATCTACGGACATCCGAAGGACCCATATAAGGTATGACCTCCTGTCTTTTATCGGATTCGCTGACGGACGACCACTACGCATAAGCGAATCGACGTGCTCCAGACTTCCAGGCACGTCCGTGTCGAGGTCGATGGCATCGAAGTGGCCAACACGCACAGGGCATACTTTCTGTTCGAAACTGGCCTGCGCAGGAGGACGTATGTGCCCGTCATGGACGTCCGCTTTGACCTTTTGAAGCCTTCGGACACGACGACTCTTTGCCCGTACAAGGTATGTCATTCCCGTTCGAGTCGAGCAGTCGACCTCGCGCGCGCAAGACTGACTGACTGACTGTAACATCTACTTATAGGGATGGGCGAACTACTTTGACGTGCAGCTGCCCAACGGAACAGTCCACAAAGACATCGTGTGGTACTACCGCGCTCCCAATGCCGAGTGTATCAGGATTGTAGGCCTCGTCGCCTTTTATGATGAGAAAGTAACTGTTTGGGTCGATGGGGAGAAGCAGTGAAGTACAACCAAAAAGGTATCGTATCGTTGCAGCGTTCGAAAGTAACTTGTACAACAAATTATGACGTGATGTAAGAAATGAGAAAGCTGTAGTTTGCATTTATTAATTGATGTATTTCCTGAGTGCTTCAGAAATTCCATTGTGAGCGGGCTTGGGGACGAGGTTCTAACGCGTGGAGTTTAGAAATTGCACGGAAGCGAGTGTTTGAGCATACCGCATCCCATGGGCAAGCTTCACCGTAGCCGGGGAAAGTAGAGGGAACCCAGGAGTACTGTGAAACGAATAGTCGATTCAAATGCAAAATTGAGTGTGCTTTTAAACGCACCTTGTCGGTGAAGTCCCAAATGGTGACTCCAACACACCCAGAAACATCCATGCAAGTCTCGACGACTGCCATATAATCTGCCTTCTGTTGCTTCAGGTCAGCGTCAGTCGCAGGGAGGTTCATTCGGACGTCAAGCTCGGTTATAGCAGTCTCAAGACCAAGACCAGTGATGCTCTCCATATTGGCTTGGAGGCTTCCTGCAGAAGCTTGACCGAGGATCAAGTGGCATTCGAAACCGACGCCGTTGATGGGAACATTGGCTGCCTGGAGCTCCTTCACAAGTTGAACCATTGCATCAATCTTGGGACCTATAAGACCAGCAATATAAAAAGTAGAATCGAGGAATTGGTCGGGGCTCACCACTCTGATCGATGTTGTATTCGTTGATGTAAAGTTTTACATTCGGATCTGCGTTGCGAGCGGCTTGCAATGCGATGCTTATGTATGATTTGCCCAGCGTATCGTAGAATACGTTCGGTCGCATAGTCCCGTCTTCATTGAAAGGCTCTGAAATCCTCAAAGGGCAAATTGAATACTCAACAAACATAGCCGTGAACTAAACCCACCATTGATGACATCCCATGAGTCTTTCATCAAAGTGTCACGAAAAATTATACTACATCACGATGAATTACTTACAGCTATCAAGAGTGTCACCGATGACATCTCATGGAAAGAGAGTAAGAGAACTCACACACTTCCTGCAAAGTGCGAGACTTCTTTGTGTATGTGATTTTGGATAACCAAAGTCAGTGCATCCGCTGTCCATTGTTCATTCTCAACCCAGCTAGGAAGCTGGCTGTACCAGATGAGACAGTGGGCTGTTCCAACGCTCGGATGAACCCTGAACTCAGCTGAATGCGTAATAAAATACCTCTGATGATCTGTCCATTTTTCTTCGCAAGGTCAACTATTTGATCCCCTTTAGTGAAATTGAACACGTTCTGCTCGGGCTCGCTTGTGTCCTAAACGTGAAATAAAAATATTAAAGTGATTGTATTACATCTGCGGAAACAGGCTTACCCACTTCATGGCATTACCAGGAGTAATCTGGCCAAAGATCGACATGTTTTGCAAGATAGCGAGGTAGTTCAGGTCGATCAATTCTGGGTTGTCGGTAGCAGTGCCAAAGTATTTCTTTCCGGCTGCCTTTGCAGCCGTATTCAAAGCAAAAGTAGTGTTGGTCCAGGCGCACGCGATGGGTGCTTGCGCCAGTATCAAAATAGGAGCGAGAACCAAGGCAAAGATCATCTCGGCAACGGGTAACGTTGACTTGTCAGGGTTTATGTCTGCATATTTATAGCGACGATAGTGCGCAGCAACTCGAAGACCACGCGATAATGACGGAAGTACCTCAGTTCTTTCGCGCGGTTGCAGCCATGATATAGTTTGGATGTGATCACTGTTTCATCATAGTGCCTGGTGGCATGACTACCCCATGCTAGTGTTACAGGTTAACAATCGCAATCGGCAACTCTTGAAGTCCGAGTCCTGGTGGCGACGAGTCCGACAACTACAGTTAGGTTTCCAGGCTGTTAGTATATGATCTGGATTCCAAATGACAATGGACATGCCAGAATTGCAACGGTAGCCTGTTTGAACCAGGGGCCGGCACGGTCTGTGGTATTTGTTGTGTTTCAAAGTTTGTGCCTCTCCATAGATCACCTGCGTCATGCCTCGTTAAGTCTGAACTGCAATCATGTATGCCATGTAAACACATACCTTTGATGCCTTGATCCTTCTTATGCTCATGCCAGTCACGGTAACACTATTACCACAAAGGGACACTTGATTTCCTTTTTCGCTTGTCTAAGCACTGAGACCTAGGTTTTATGTGTCGGCAGCCGTGATTTGCAGTACTGCTTGCTCAGATGAAATTCGACAGTCTAAGGCAATCCTCATCCCCAATTTTATGCGCCCTCTATCATGAGGATTTTCCTGTCGTTTCTGCTCATCCCGGCTTACCCTGACGCTCCATGCCCGTCGATAAATGATGATAGATGGAGGGCTCCAATAGCATGAAACTTCCTTTCAAATACGCATTCAATTCTAGGCTCATTCTTTCTATTAGCGGATAGACAAGCTCTTCGCCATGTGGGTGATCCACATCATGATATCGATATTGAAGGAGAATTGTGACAATCTAAAACGGTGATCAACGACGGCAGCAGAGTTTATCCTCTTTGGAAACCGTTCGTTCCGTTCGTAACCATTTAGGATAGACTTGGTGAGTCTATAACTCGGCAACAGTCAAACGTACATCATTGATCCGACGATGCTCGGCGTTATCACTCGTCATGAGAAGAGTCAGGTACGTAGACGGTAAAGAGAGTATATCACGCAGTATAGTTCGCGAAACCCATGGCAATTCCATCGTATGCTGGTTTTCGCACCAGTTCCTGTAAATGTAATGTTCAGAAAACTTGCAAAAATTGAACACTATACTAGCATACCGCATCCCATGGGCAAGCTTCGCCGTAGCCGGGGAAAGCAGAGGGAACCCAGGAGTACTGTGAAACGAATAATCGATTCAAGTCGTGCAAAATTGAGTGTACTTTTGAACGCACCTCGTCGGTGAAGTCCCAAATGGTGACTCCAACACATCCAGAAACAGCCATGCAGGTCTCGACGACTGCCATATAATCTGCCTTCTGTTGCTCCAGGTCAGCGTCGGTCGCAGGGAGCTCCATCCTATCATCAAGCTCGGTCACCGCAACTTCAAGGCCAAGAGCGGTGATTCTCTCCATATTGGTTTGGAGTTCGCTTGGGGAGACTTCGCCGAGGATGAAGTGGCATTCGAAACCGATCCCATGAATGGGAATGCCAGCTGCCAAGAGGTCCTCGACAAGTTGAACCATCGCATCGATTTTGGGACCTACAATATCGGCATTACAGAAAGCGAAGACGGAAGGCCGGTGTACTTACCGGTGTACTCAAGGTTGTATTCGTTGATATAGAGCTTTGCATTCGGGTCTGCCGCGTGAGCGGTTTGCAGTGCAATGCTGATATATGACGTGCCCAATGTGTCGTAGAATACATCGGAACGCATCGTCCCGTTATCATTGAGGGGTTCTGAAATTCGTAAAGGCTCAGTCGGACGTATATCATGGAAGCGGACGAAAGGCCCACCATTGACGACATCCCACGCATCTCCCAACGGCGTCACAAACGATCAAAGCCCAACAAAACATATTACTTACAACTACCAGAATGTCACTTCTCCTGAAAAAGTGGAAGTCCAACGACTCACATTCTTCCTGCATAATGCGAGACTTCCGTATACACATGAGTTTCGACGACCGGAGTTAGAGTTTCTGGTGTCCAGTTCCCATACGTAACCCAGTCGGGAAGTTGACTGTACCAAACAAGGTTGTGACCTGTTGGATTCAAATGAACTCAGAATTCAGCTAAAAAAATATTTGCTTGAATACCTCTCATGATCTTCCCACTTTCTTCTGCGAGGACAACGATCTGATCACCGCCAGTAAAATTGAAGACATTTTGCTCGGGCTCAATCGCGTCCTGAGAGTAGACTATTCAAATTATCCTCGTAAATCTCTACAGAACACAAACGTACCCATTTCATGCTGTTCGCAGGAGTGAGCTGGCCGAACATCATTGGGTCCTTCAAGATCGTGACGTAGGCCGTGTCGGCCAGTTCTGGATTGTCGGTAGCAGTGCCAAAGTAGAGTTTTCCGGCGGCCCTGGCAGCCATGTTCAAGGAAACAGTTGATGTCGCTGTCGGGGCAGCACTTGTGCTCGTTTGTGCGGCTGTTATTTGCAGGAGAGAAAAGAGAGCAGCAGTGAAAGTCAACAGTGATATCATCTTGGAAGGACGATTGATGAGAAGGACAATCAGAAATCATCATACTTATATGTCATGCTTATAACCTCGCGCATACATTGTGTCTCTCAGCAGAAGTTCCGGAAGATCATCGGGGCACCCAGGCGATCCTAGTTAAAATGCACGTACAAAATTAGAATAATGTGGCGGTAGAGCAGCTGGGTTTCATGTTTAGATATCGTTGAGCCGACTGGATCCACTACATTAGGGAGGTTTAATCGTTTAGCCTGCTAGCTGAGCAACATGTCTGGTCCACAAAGAAACCAGCGCTTCCACCTTGGGAAAACCTCGAGCACGGAGTTGATTCGTTGAATGTCCGGAGGTTCTCGTGGGACGTGTAGAATACATGGGAACTGAATGAGAAAATATAGCTGCGGAACAGATCCAATGAGAGTTTGAAAGCGATTGATTGCAAAACATTGAAGTATATGCACTCACCTGAGTCACCTTACCAATGAATACCTCGGGTGCGTTGAAGTACTCCCGGGTCCGCGCCGCCTTCACTCGTGTGTACTTTTGTAACTTACCCTGGCCTAACTTAGGATGTCACATGGTGAGGACTAAAAGTGATGGTCAAATGATAAGAAAGAGGCTGAGTCTGAAACGACGCTAGCTACACTACCATCCTCATGTCGCGTAAAGGCCACACTCTCTCACATATCAGCGATGTCACTTTGGGTGCTTTCGCGCTTGTTCCCCCATCGGAAGTCCTCAATCATCTAATCCGATTCCTGTCGACATGGAGTGGAACCGAGTTGCGTACAGCCCTTCCCTTTTCGTGCTTCCCGCTCACGAACGCACACATCCTTCAGCAAGCTGTTCGCGGTGAAGAATTACGACAAACAAACAATACTCTGACGCTCACCTCGCTTTCCAGCTCATCCAATACACGATGAAGCTCATTGCGCCAATTTTGCTTGCACGAGCAAAACTCCAACATCGAGTCGGCTTGCGGAAGGAACCAACCAGCAGTGTTGCAGTGTCGTTCAACAGCTTTGCAGGCATAATTGGCGATTTCAAAATGCTGGGTCGATTCTGGGGTGAGCGATGCCCCCACTCGCGGCATTGATTACTTAAATCAAACTATTAGGTCTGCTTCCTATCCTGCAATGGATGATATCTATGGAGAGAAGTCCTCCACCCACTCGCACTTTGCTCACAATCGGGCGCTTACAGGGATGGTCCATGCTGGTGTACTATCCATTGGAACATCTTTATTACTTGCGTGCCCATAATCTCATTCCGGCTACAATTCCTTCTGTCGGGTCATTTCTCCGGCGCACCTCAAAGCGAATCCATCTGGACACCAACTCTCTTATCATGTGGTCTTGCCGAGCATGGGCAGTCTATGTTGTCCTCCAATTTGCTCACTTAATGGAGCTCAGAAAGTTGTTACTGATGAAAGAGAAAAACTTGCGGAAAGGAAAGGGGACGACAGCAGAAGATAAAGAAGATCTACGCAACAAGTGGGACTCTTTCTGGAATGAATTTGTGGCCAACTCTACTAATCTGCCATTGGCTCTCCATTGGTGTGTTGTTGCTTTCTTCAAAATTTGCCAATTTCTCAAGCTCTCCGTAGGTCCTTCGAGCAAGGCATTTTCAGCAATGATGTAAGTAGCCCATATCGGGTGGGGGGATACTCGCTGACCACATGGCTCGATCAGATATGGACCACTCTCTTCGGGTTTGTAAATGCAGTGGCTTCCTTCAGGAGCGGATGGAAAGCTACCGCTTGCCTGCCTGCAAAAGTACGCAAGCCAAACGATTCAGCTGGGGATGACTTAGCGCCCGCAACTGAGAAAGAGGAAGCTCATTCCTAGGTAGCTAATTATTTTCTTGATAATGATTTTTCTGAACCGTTATATGTTGTAGGGATCAACACATGTGATACACGTTTTCCGATAGACATTTTCGTTATTCTTCCGATGAGACCGTAGACAATTACAGAAGAAGAAAGGGTTTGAAATAGCCATATGCTGGTATCCTCCCTGTATCTGGAGATCGTCATAACTTGTCTGCACCCTGCACTAAACTACGAGTTGGGAGGGTGCAGCCGGATCACCTCGGGGAAATCTGTACTAGTCAATAAAATGGAACATCCTGCAGCCTTCAATTGTATCTCTTGATTCTCTCGCTGTTTTGAATTTGGATCCAGTACATGTGGAATTTGCATTCAGTGCCATGTGGTTCGGCAGGTCCGATGGAAGTCCATTACTTTCCGGGATACATAATGTCAACTTCTGAAATATAAATCCGTGATCTAGGCAATATCATCATGGAATCGGCTTCACAGCCATATCGCCGTGCACGCGTAACAACATCCTCCGCGCAGCCCTGTCGAATGTGAGTTAAACCTCAGTGAACGCCGAACCCCAGATTTATCTGCCCGATGGACATCCCATAGCTGGCTGATAAAATAAATGGTGCCTGGAATAAAATGGATCTACGTCAGGTTTGAGTTTGCTCCTTCCGGTGTGGTTGAGGTTGGACGTATCAGGACTATGTGTTCTCGAAAAAAAAGTTCTGCCACATGTACAGTGGCGTCCATTGTGTAAACGGGCTGTAGATAATCAGCGGTGGTGGAATGAAGAAAACCCCTTTCGTGTGGCCGGCTATCCGAGGTTGACAAACTTGGTTATTATGTATTGCCTTGAGGTTTGAGGTTGACAACATGAGTCAAACTAGTCAGCTGTTTCTACGTCATTCTGTAGTGTTGCTGTATGGCCGAATAAGTCGATAGTCAGTTCAATGAAGTGTTATTTGCACAGAGCAGCGAGGCAGGAACAGTATTTTTCAAAGAATGATACCAAAGTTCTCATGGAGCGCAACGTGACCGGAGGCCATGGACCGCCATACCACCTTTTGCATCTGATCGCTCGAGACCGCACAACTGGGAAGGTCCTCGGGATCCGATTATAATCACTTCATTATTCGTGCTTCGTCGGAACATCCAGTTTCTTATAGAACAAAATATGACTTTACCTGAGTGGTCTTTGAGATTCCGATGAGATGTGTAGTAAAGCCTAATTCACAATTGGGTCTTCAAGCGAGTTGGTTAGCGCAGGCACAGCATCATACTCGCATTGGACTGCCTGTAAAAATGAGAGCATCTAACAACACATGAGCCTCGCCTAGGCTTGATCCAGTGCCACAACTCACAAACTGGTGGCGTTGAGCGCCCATAACTTTGCCCGGCTCCGTCTTGAGCCTATCCTTTATATGAAGAAGTTTATCGTAAAAGTGCTGAATTGCAGTGTCATCACGCCCAGGTGGCGCGTGCAGAGGTCTAGAAATCTATGAGACGCATGAGTGAGAAGTCCTGTAAGTCAAGCTTACTGGTTTACCGCTGCGCTGTAAGCCGCGCACCGCATGATCCCTATAGCAAACTGTCTAGTCATCCATCCTGAGGGGCGCGTAGCTCACCGAATGCCCCGATCGCATCCAGACGGTCCGCATCTTGGACACAGTGAAGTTCTGTGCACGTGGCATGCCACTCTACGAGCTTCGCACTCTCGCGCAACCTTTTCTCCGTCGTCCACGATACATTTTCCACGATTTTCACGATCAACGCGGCCCGACCGTCTGATATGAGGTCCAATGAATGATCGTTGGCTAATGACTGGAAGAACGGCAAAAAATATGCATAGGGATCGGCAGCATCGGCGGCGGTAACGTATTTCTTGTCCAATACATCGTGTAATAGTGCAGCAAGCTCCACGACTAAGAGATCAGGGTTCTTCTGTGGGAGAGAACGTGCGAGTGACAAGGCCGTCTTTCTTACGCGTTCGACTTTGGCACATAAACGTCAACGAGGAGGACACAAGCGGCCACGGATAGCCGTACCATGAAACACGTCATGAGAGGGATCGTAACGTGCCATCGTGGCGACCATCAGTTTCTCCGCTGCGACGAGAGCCAGCTGTTCCTTTGTGTTCATTGAAGAAACCTCGCCGGTTGTGTGCGAGATAGTTCACACGTACACTTTGACTCGCAACTTATTCGAAACAAACATGAGAAGGCCAAGGGCCATACTGACTGTCACTCTGTTGCTATGCTTCGCGCTCACTGCCCACACCGTTCTCTGTTCTGAACAGTCGAACCTGGTCATACGGGTGAATGTCTCAATAATCTCCACAACGCTCACCGCTCAACGTCTCAATTGACGGCTAGGAATCCGACA
>JBBPMR010000541.1:0-18575 GCA_038090415.1 Rossbeevera mucosa | reverse complement strand
ACATGGAATGCCTCTTTAGCCATGGTTGTCTTATCATTACCCATATGCGCTCTTGTCTTTCCACTCAGACCACTTGTGCTCTGCTATGCTTGAGGGCCTGGAGCTCATGCAGCCTCATCAAAACAGAAGATGTATCAGCAGTGGTTGCTCTGCAGGATGTTGAGGGTGATAAGGAAGCTTTTGAAGATGGTTGGGATACTATCATACTGTAGTTAGTTTACATGCTCTCATTGACGGAATATGAGGTACCCATGGTGGATCATACCCCAGATCTGATTCTGCTGACCCATGTCCATACCTGTACCCACAGCATGGATGTGGGTATATTCTGGATATGGGTATGGGTATGAACACCATACCTGGGGGTTTACCCATGCAGTTGCCTAATTCCAGTAGCTCCTAGAGCTGTTCAGATGCATATGCCTCATCAGCACCCACACTGCATGCACTTGAAAGCTTGTGTTAGGAAGTATATGTGAATATGCTATGGAAAAACTCACCAGCCATGGATATGATTAAGAAACAGATTGAAGACTTTTTTTTTCTCCCCTTCTAGAAAGATTGGTTCTGAATCACACTGCCCTTCGATAGTAGAGCTACAGTTGGCTGCAGTGGTATTGCCAATTATGAACATGTCTTCGAAAAGTGCAGAGTGTGTTGTGAGGAGATTGTTGTACAACTTGTAAAGCATATTTTCAACCTTTGGCTAACACATTAGAACAACACATCTAGGAGATTAGAGTGAAGTTGACACATACACAAAAAATGTGGGAACCATTTGAGAAATAATAGACTGAGTGACATTGAATGGCTTCAGGCATGAGGTTGTGTACAAGAGTGGATTGCAAAAGCTATGAACGTTAGAAGCCTATACAGCCACATAAGAGGATACCTTCATCGTCCCATGGTACTGTCATGCACACTGCCACAGCTCTCTAACTGTGAACACCCTCCCAATCTCATCATTGCAGCTGATACATTGTGCAATATTTACCAGAATGCTGTCTGTATTTTAGACCAAGACCAGACAGATCCTCTCCAAATCAAAGTTCACCTTGCTGCAATTAAGCATGATGCGCTGCCGCTCCTTCTGGCAATTGAACAAGATAATCAATCAATAGAAATTTCTGAGTGGCTGGTGACCACAACAACCCATTTGGAGCCATCTTTGTCTCGCTTTCACAGTAGGCAGTGACATACAGGCTCAATATGTCAATCTTAAGTTCATAATGGCAGCAGCTTCTGTATTAACCATATATAATAGAACAGATCACAGTGTTCACATGCCACAACCAGTCACTGTTGTCCACACTGGGCAATGAGGCCGCCCGTGAAAAATCATTGATCTAGATTACCTCAATGAAGTAACCTCTGACTCATGCAATATTAAATTTATGGAGCTAGCTAGGGTCCTAGGGATTCACAGGAATACACTTCACACATACATGAAGAAACATGGCATTGAGCATGCTTACTTGATGTTACGTTTCATTGTTTCTTTTGTTCCTTTCGCCTGTTTTCACTACGGACTACCAAGTCTCTGCGTTCGAACCACGCTTAGGCCTTTCTTTTCTTCTATGATGACATAATACCCTTAACCACCTACCTTAGTCATCATTTCCTCCATTACTCATCATGCTGCGCATGACTCATCTTCTTTGTAACCATTACTCATTCGCAGTATTCTGACTCATCTTCACACTGCAGATTACTCATCTTCCTTCCACCATATTCCATGGTGTTCCATCAGCTTAGTCATCTTCATCTCCCTGTACTTATATAAAGCCTTCCATACTGTCTACGTTCCCTAAGCTAGATCTCCTTTATCCTTTGTACTCCCGTACTCTCGTCAATCTAGCCCATCTCGCTCCTTCCCTTCATTGGGTGAATCTCTGTGTGTCTTCGTCCTACACTTGACTGGATGCTAGACTAGTGACACTCCACTTGATTGTGTTCACAGTCGTCTCTACAATCGATAGAACGACCACCACAACTGCTATCTTTAAGCAGTATCTTTCGTCCTTCGTCCTCCTTCGTATAACAAGGTTACACTTGTCCCTACCCGGGCCAAGCGTAACAAAAGATCTAGCTTACCTTCAACGGTCACCATCACCGTGAACCACCCACCATTTCTCAACCTCCTCGTAACCCAGACCCCTGTCGCTTAAGGTGGCAACCCTCTGCCCCATACCCTGTCGAAACTTCGCCAGAACCCTCCGTCCACTCCAACCTCGAAGATAACCCTTCGGAGCCAGATATCCTCATCCCTTCTCCTGAAGACGAGAATTAAACATTGTCCCTGTCCCTCCACCTACGAACCGCTCTATCCCTACCCCCCGACCCCACTCCTCCTTCTCCCACTCCCATCCAACCGCCCCCCATGTCCAAACCAACCGAACTCCGCATCGCCTCCTCTGAACACTTTGACGGCTCTTATGCCAAATCCATGCCCTGGCTCACCTCTGTCAACTTCTATCTTGAGGTTAATAAAGAAGTATACTCCTCCGATGCAAAGAAAATAGCGTTCGCCCTCTCGTTCATGACCAAGGGGTCTGCCTCTACCTGGGCCCAAACCTTTTGACAGAACTCCATTGACGATGATGGAGATATTATGATGGGAACCTTCAAAGACTTCGTGAAACTCTTCAAGGCTGCCTTCAAGCACCACGACTCTGTCAACAACGCCATTGCCTGGTTAACCACTAAACGGATAACCCAGAAGAAGAAGGAAGGTCCTTACGAATCTTCTCTTACTGACTATGTCGCACAGTTCTGCAACAATGTTGCATAGGCCAAGATTGTTGATCCCAATGTTCTCATCTCCTACTTTGGAGCCGGAATTCCCCCTGCTCTTATGCACCGTATCTACTCTATGGACACTGTCCCCAAAACCATTGACGAATGGTACCAGCGTGCTACTCAGTACCAAGCCCAATGGGACACCGCCAACCTGGTGATCTCCCGCTCCCATAACCCCCTCCGAAATGCCATCTCTTTCTCCCAACCGACTACCTCTTCATCTACCCGCGACCCAAACGCCATGGACATTGATGCTATCAAAGTAGGGAAGCTCACTCCAGAAGAATGAAAGTGTTGCATAAAGGAGAACCTCTGCTTCCGTTGCTGCAAATCTGGACACACCTTTAATGCTTGCCCCCATTATGCATCTCAACCTTCAAAGAAAAAGGTCCAACGTGTTGAAGAAGATCTCCCTAAGCTCGAGGAGGTGGAGGATGACGATGAAGACGAAACTGTTGGAAGAGTTCGCTTTTCCGCCGCTACCCAATGGGATTTTTGAAAAGGAGACCTCGATCAATGCAAGGATCTCCTAGTGCTACGTGTGCCCCTGTAATAGTATCGCAATCTGCTAAATCCATGCGCATTCCCCTGCAGCTTGTGGTACCTTCGCACACAATGAAAGTTGTTGACACCCGCGCCCTAGTAGACAGCGGTGCAGATATCTCCTGCATCGACTGGATGTTTGTACGAAAGCGCCGACTCCCCACTACCAAACTCGATGTCCCTATCCTCATACGAAATGTCGATCAATCCTCGAACAAGAATGGTGAAATTCGCCATACTTGCATTCTCTACGTAAACATCGAAGGAGTCTCACAAAAAGTCCTCTTTCACGTCATGTCCTGCGGCAAGGAAAATCTTATCCGTGGCCTTCCCTGGCTCCGTTCCACGAACCCCGTTATCAACTGGAAAGCTCAAACACTCTCTATTGACAAATCCTGTGACCAATCAAAAGACTTATATACCACCTATGTTGCCGACTCTCGTCATGACTCTTGCTTCCATTCCCCATCGAACACCCCGTTCAAACCACCTCAACACACTACCATCACTCCCAATGCTCAGGACCGTCTTCACTCCTACATAGACTTCAGCGATCCCCACGATTACATCCTTCGAGCTAAGGAGAATAGAACTATCAACTGAGTCGTTTGAGGAGTTTGTCGCTTCGCTCCCCTCAGATCTCCCTTATGTAGGAAAATCACCTCTTCCACTGAACTCGCCGCTGCTGCCGAGAAGGCCAAACCACCCCCCGTACTCCCAGAAGAATACAAAGCTTATGCCTCCGTCTTCTCTGAAGATTCCACCGACCACATTCCCCCTTCTCGTCCCTACGACCATGAGATTAATCTCAATGAATCCTTCATCCCTAAAATCGGAAAACTCTACCCCCTGTCGCCTGACAAACAAAAAGCCACCGATGACTTCCTCGAAGAAAACCTCTACTCAGGAAAGATTTGCCCCTCTAATTCGCCTCAGGCCTCCCCCTTTTTCTTTGTCAAAAAGAAGGATGGCAAACTTCACCCGTGCCAAGACTACCGATACGTCAATGAACATACTGTCCGAGACGCATATCCCCTTCCCCTCATCTCTGACCTCATCGATAAGCTGAAAGACGCTAAGGTATTCACCAAGTTCGATGTCCGTTGGGGGTACAACAACGTCCGCATCAAGGACGGACACCAGTGGAAGGCTGCCTTTATCACCCACAAGGGGCTCTACGAACCCACTGTGATGTTCTTTGGTCTATGTAATTCCCCTGCCACCTTCCAACGATTCATGAACGATTCATTCCATGATATGATCGCTGAAGGTTGGCTTATCATCTACATGGACGACCTCCTCATATTCTCCCCCGATGACGCTACTCACACCAAACGCACCAAATGCATCCTTCAACGGATGCAAGAATTAGACCTTCATCTCCGCCTGTCCAAGTGTAACTTTGCCACCAAGAAAGTAGAATACCTTGGTATGATTGTCCAACCCGGACAGATCGCAATGGACCCTGTCAAGCTTGATGGAATCGCCTCCTGGCCTACCCCTACAAAGGTCAAGGAAGTACACTCTTTCCTTGGCTTTGCCAACTTCTACCGCCGTTTTATACCAGATTACTCCACCATTGCCTGTCCACTCCTGGACCTGACCAAGAAGAACCTTGCTTGGTCTTGGTCTCCTGCATGCGAACAGTCATTCCAATCACTAAAACAACTGTTCCTCTCGAAACCTGTTCTTCGACTTTCTGACCTGTCCGCCCCTTTTGCCATTGCCACTAATGCCTCCAAATGTGCCACCGGCGCCATCCTCCTTCAAACCGATTCAAACGGTGATTGGCACCCTTGCTCCTACCTGTCCCAGACATTCTCCCCCACAGAACGAAACTATGACATCTATGATCGTGAACTCCTCGCTATCATTTGTGCACTCAAAACATGGCGACATTACCTCCATGGCTCTCCCTTTCCAGTACAGGTCTTCACAGACCATAAGAACCTTACCTACTTCCGCCAAGCACAACACTTGAACTGTCGACAAGCTCGCTGGCTCCTCAACCTTTCAGACTTTGATCTCAAAATTGTGCATGTTGCGGGCAAACTCCTTGCTGGCCCTGACGCCCTCTCCCGCCGCTCTGACCTTTGCCCTGACTCCTCTGACAACAACGACACGGTCCTCCTCCTGGACTCCCTCTTTGTATGCCTCATCGACTTCTCCCTGAATGACGTCATTGCCTCCTCTTCGAAAGATGATCCCCTCGTTTTGCAGGCCCTCCAAGCCTTGGATGGGAAGATACCCCCTGCATTTCGGTCTCGTCTCTCCAACTGGCAATTTCAGGCTGGTGTACTTACCTATAAAGACTGCGTCTATGTTCCCCCCGTCGACACCCTCTGCCACTCTATCTTGGAACGTTGTCACGATCATTTCACAGCCGGTCATCCCGGGTACTTGAAAACCTGTCAACTCGTCGCTGCAGAATTCTGGTGGCCCGGCCTCACCCAATATGTTCGTAAATACGTTGAAGGGTGTGCCTTATGCCAACAGAACAAGGCCAATACCCACCCTACTGTCCCACCGCTTGCTCCTATCAAATCCCTGTGCTCCCGCCCTTTCCAACAGATCTTCTGTGACCTTATCACCGACCTTCCATCCTCCTCTGGCTTTGATTCCCTTTTGGTCGTGGTCGACCATGGGCTTAGTAAGGGGGTAATTCTCTGTCCCACAAAGAAAACGATCACCGCTGAGGGCGTAGCATCCCTCTTTTTCCACAAGGTATACACACGCTTTGGACTCTACGACAAAATTATCTCTGATCGAGGACCGCAATTCACCTCCGCCTTTGCTCAAGAACTTGGATGACTCTTGGGTTACGACCTTTCCTTATCCACTGCCTATCACCCTCAGTCTGACGGAGAAACGGAGCATGTGAACCAAGAAGTGGAAACATACCTCCGGATCTTCTGTGGAAACAACCCTACCTCGTGGTCCGACCTGATCTCTCATGCTGAGTTTGCACACAACCACCACCCTCACTCTGTCACCAGTAAATCCCCCTTTTCCCTAATCTTAGGCTTCGAACCTCGTGCCCTTCCCTCGGTTATCCCCGATACCAACATCCCCGCTATCGAAACATGTCTCAAAGATCTTGCCGCAGCACGCAACGAAGCCCTCGCCTCCCATGAACTTGCTAGACAAGTCATGGCCTCTCGTTCCAATCACCGCTTTGTCCCCTTCACCCTGGGAGATAAGGTCTGGCTTGAAGCCAGGAACCTCCGACGCACGATGACTCATACGAAATTTGCCCCTAAACGCGAAGGACCCTTTACCATCACCAAAGTCCTATCGCCGATCACCTACAAACTACGCCTCCCCAAAACATGGAAGATCCACGATACATTTCATGCTTCCCTTCTCACACCCTATCACGAAAACTCCGTCCATGGGAAGAACTTCCCTGTGCCACCCTCGGAACTTGTAGAAGGGGAAGAAGAATACGAAATAGAACGAATCTTACACCACCACGGGACTCCGTCACGCCACATGTTCCTGATCCGATGGAAGGGATATTCCGCCGAAGAAGACTTGTGGATTGCCAAGTCGGAGTTGCGGCATGCAAAATCCCTTCTCTCCAGTTATAAAAAGCTTCATCGCCTCGCTTTCCCTCTCTCCTCAGAACCCCCATCACTCTTACCCAAGAAAACAAAATGTTGTTCCTAACCTTCTCGAAACTCATCATTTACTATGGCCATCGAATTTACCTCTTCCACGCCATCTTCTGTCTCTTCTCCCAACTCTTCTTCCTCGCCATTGGATACTATTTCTACTATCGCTCAGTCCGGTTGGGATGATCCGTCCGCCCCAAGCTGGGAAGAACGCCGCGCCACTGATTGGAACATCCAACCTGAACCAGAAAACTTACCCCCTGTCTCCATTGCTACCACTCCTTCCACATGTCTCCCCATGCCTATCCTATCCGTCGACATTCCCCTCTACGCCAACCGCCTCCGCAATGATTTCCCCGACGAGGAGTATATTCGTCTTATGAACCAATTCATCACTAATTCTCGTCTTGCCACCTCCATCGCCGCCTACTTAGACGTGGGCTCCCCACTCTATGCCCTCTATTGCGCATACCTTCAGGCTGAACGCCTCACTCCCATCGCGTCCCACATCACCGCCCAGGCACACGTTGGCTTCATCGGCTTCCTCCTCTCCACCATTCGTAACGAACTCCGGGGTGCACTCTCTGTCGCCTTATACCAACTCGGTATGGGAGAATTCTTGCAGGACCTCGACTGTTATCTCCTAGAATTAAGCCGACAACAGCGTGTTCCATCCCCTGACACCCCGTCAGCATCATCGTCCCCACTAGGATCCGAAGAGATTAATGCTCTTGACCGAATTGAAGCCCACTGGACTGGTAACCATGGTCAAACCCCTCTCACTAGTTCTCACCCACATTACCATGAAGCCTGTTTCCACTGCCACCGCCTCGGACATCAACGTGCCGACTGCATGTTTTACCAATGCCCCACCTGCCTATGCTGGCGACCTGGTCACCTGCAAGGCCGCTGTCCTTTAAGGCGCCCTCCTGGCATTCCATCTCCTGCTTTCTCCCCAGCCTCCTCACCCCAATCCTCTCGGTCCTCCTGTTCCAATCGATCTCGTTGATCCAATCGGATTCGTCCAGTTCCTCCACCTCGTCGACGCCGCTCCCTGTCTGCTGACAACACCCTCGTTGACAACAATGTCTGGGATGACACAGTCTATGCCAACGTCACTGGCTCCCCTGGCTCTTCATACGGAAATTTCTAAAAAGTCCTTCGCTGGTAACTTGGACATAGTAGGGGGGTAATGTTACGTTTCATTGTTTCTTTTGTTCCTTTCGCCTGTTTTCACTACGGACTACCAAGTCTCTGCATTCGAACCACGCTTAGGCCTTTCTTTTCTTCTATGATGACATAATACCCTTAACCACCTACCTTAGTCATCATTTCCTCCATTACTCATCATGCTGCGCATCTTACTCAGCATGCTGCGCATGACTCATCTTCTTTGTAACCATTACTCATTCGCAGTATTCTGACTCATCTTCACACTGCGGATTACTCATCTTCCTTCCACCATATTCCATGGTGTTCCATCAGCTTAGTCATCTTCATCTCCCTGTACTTATATAAAGCCTTCCATACTGTCTATGTTCCCTAAGCTAGATCTCCTTTATCCTTTGTACTTCCGTACTCTCGTCAATCTAGCCCATCTTGCTCCTTCCCTTCATTGGGTGAATCTCTGCGTGTCTTCATCCTACACTTGACTGGACGCTAGACTAGTGACACTCCACTTGATTGTGTTCACAGTCATCTCTACAATCGATAGAACGACCACCACAACTGCTATCTTTAAGCAGTATCTTTCGTCCTTTGTCCTCCTTCGTATAACAAGATTATGCTCGTCCCTACCTGGGCTAAGCATAACACTCAACTCTGAGCAATGCAGACCTTGACAAGTGTATCATCCAGTTCAAGGTGAAGTGTCCTGAATCTGGTGTGTGCTATGTGATGGGGCATTTATGTGCGAAAGGTCACTGTGTGCAGTATCATCATATGCTGCAGTCTTTGTGAAGAGTTGACCACATTGGTCAGGTTTTATGAGACCACCAGATTCAGAGGTGGCACAGATACTATGTTAAGTGTCCAAACTATTATGATTCATATGGACCCCCATCTCTTTTCTTTTCTTCCTTCCCTTTTTATGCTCTCTATGTCCATTTTTCTATCACTGCTTCTGTGTATACTTAGTCATTCACAGCTTCTTACTGTTGCTTACTATGGATTACCTACTCATTCCACCACATTCCATAGTATTCTATGGCACCACTTTTACTGACCAATCATGGTCATTTCTATTGTTCCTTTCTCTACTTATAAGCAACTCAACATCACCTTTAGTTCCTCTAACCTTGACCTCCTTGAGTATCCTCCTAGATATGTCTTGGAATATATTCTTTATCCCCTTGAACCCTCTGTGTGACCTTGTCCTGCACTTGAAAGGATGCTTCAACCTCTGAGCCTTTACTTAGCCTCATTGGTTGTCCTTATCACTCTCAGACCCTTGTCTTCGATCCCTTGACCCTCAAAGAAACTTGTTGTCTTGATCTCTGTGATCCTCAAGACTTCCCTTGTTCCTTTAGTCCTCAGTTGTCTTGATCCCCTGCTCTTCAAGACTCCCTGGAGTTATTCCTTGTTCCAAGACCTTCTTCTCAAGGCTATACTCGTTTCTACCTGGACCAAGTGTAACACAAACACCCTCTGGCACATAGACAGCCATCACAAGCTTATTCATTGGAGAGTTGTAATTCATGGGATGATTGATGGCTTCTATTGCACAGTAAGCTCTTGGAACAAATGATTATTCTTAATGCTAATTGTATGCAATGCAATAGGTGATAGCTATGCAAGTGAGCAATAATAACTGGTCAACTACTGTACTTGATCTTTTCATGTCTGCAGTTGGAGAGTATGGAATGCTGTCCTGGGTTAGAGGTGATCAAGGGGGTGAGAATATTGACATTACAACATATGTCATTATGAAGAATGGCACTCACCGTGCCTCATTCATATGGGGATTGTGAGTGAAATGAGTTCTGAGTTTGGCATAATATATCATTAATGTATTACATTCAGGTCCACACAAAACACACACATTGAGCAGCTGTGGATTAAGGTTGGAACACAGTTTGCTCAATGCTGGTGTGCATTCTTCATGCAACTTGAGAATCACCACATGCTCGATCCCCAAAATTCTCACCATCTATGGATTCTATACTGTCTTTTTCTTCCCGCCATTAACCAGGACTGATCTGAATTTCAGCATGAGTGGAATTGCCACCCAATTGACAGTGTTGACATGAATTACAAAAGCTCCATGGCATATATGTACATATTCATGTATAATTGCTGTACTAACATGCTAATCTAAATCAGAATCTCCACTTCTTAGGCCAAATGGAGTTTGGCATTATCAAGATGACTGTGAGGGAGTTGAACCAGATGTCATCAGTACACACTATGGGGTACATGGGCGGCTGATTATATGTAAATCACATCAGTCTAGTGCTGGACATCCTTTGAATGAAGACCTGAGTGGAGATGAAGATGCAATCAATTCTGTCAACCAACGGGTGTGACAGAGCACAAATGAACATGTGGTATTTATTCTGTCCCATAGATCCCCATTCACCGACCCTGAAGATGAGGCTACGTTTTTCAACATGCTTAACAATGTAATTGATCATCAAATTATTTCAGATGGATTTGGACTAACACCAAATGAGTGGGAGGGTGGGTGTTACCCAATCTTCGAGACTATTTGATTGGGCCAGCAGTGATCAAAAGTGCTCGAGGTAAGCCCTGCAGGCGAAGTTTAGTATGAACATGCCTGCTGGTGGTGCCAGGCATTAATCTGCCTGACACACTTTACAAGCCTTGCAGCATTTGGGTCAGATTAGTCTACTAGAGGTACATAGCCAATACATGCATGAATGCTATAAATTCTCCAAGCCTTAATCACGAAAATCTGTGGTTAGTTTGTTGTCCACCCCTTCATCTTGCTGACACAACTCTCTGCTTGTTCTTTTTCATTCAGCTATAGTACATGCCTCCTACTATAGACTATTTTATGTTCTGCTGGGGAGGTGGTGCTACATGTGAGTGTGAACAAATTTGTTGGGGGGATAAAAGTGCTGTGAATGCCACCATGGCATCAGCAAGCATCCAGTTGTTCCACTCAAACCTCCTGAGCAGAGCACTGCCAGTATACCAACACCCCCTCCACTTCTTCTGCCATCAGATGCACTGCCACCACTTATGTCCTCTCAGGTTCAAGTTGGTGCTCCTATGTCACTCCTGGATCTTTTTTCCAACATCACAAAACAAGGTCAGAAGGTTACTAACCAGTGACTGCCTACCCGAGTGGATCCTGGCAAGGCCTGTACAGAAGCTGTAGAAGTGATGTTCAACTCACAGAAATCACATGGTGCTATGTCTCTTGCACTGGCATCTAGTGCTCACAAGGTAATGTCTTGAGGTCACTTTTCTTGACCTTTGAATTTGCTAATGTATTTGCAGGTCTCTACAATAAGAGTGACTAAACATGCTGGTCTTCTGATTGGTTCCTTCAGCCATCAAGGCACTAGCAGTTCCACAAAGTTTTATGTGAACTCCATCGGAATAGTTGTATGTGGCTGGATTGCAGTATATTTTTTACATCACACTTTTTACTATCAAATGATGGAAATATGCTAGTGCAATAGGAAATTATTGGACATCAAGGCACCATGGGGCAAAACATCTTCTCATGATATGCAAGAGATGCAAAACTGGAGCTGTTGCATTCATTCATCTATCCTGGGCAGTTGGATTTCAGTCGATGCTTCATGGACATTTGATCAAGTGAATAGTCAACTTCACTGTTGGTTTCCATGGGTATTTGCATATCTTGATTCAACTTGGATGGAGTTGCACAGCCAATCCGCACAGCCAGATTGGGCCTTGATTATGTGCTCAGGGAAACATTTCTTGGTTGTTTTGGTTAACAAGCCTAATGGTTCAACACTGTATGACAACAAGGGTCCATGCAATAGGCCACCTAATGAGTGTGAGCTATAGTTTAGTGAGTGAACTTAGTTACATCACTACTATTTGACCATGATTTTTACTTGAATTCCAGCCACCAGGAAAACCATCCCAGGTGACGTTTATGATTCATGGAAAAAAGAGATACCCATCATCAGCTCTGATGAGGATTTCTCAGATATTGAATCACTGCCTGTAATTAATGTTAAGCAGGACCATGACAACATTATTAGCATTTCCACCAATTCTGGTACCAAGGCTCATGGGGGTAATGACCACAAGCTGGCAAGCTCCCCTTTCAATCTCAAATTGAAAAAAGATTCTGCTTTATAGGATAAGGGCAAGGGAAAGGCGAAGTCTACGAATCTGGTAACGCCCCTGTGGATACACGGTAGATTTTAAATTAATCTAATTATGATTGTTTGTGCTACACTGAGTATAACCCATTAGTCAAGCACTCTCAAACCCTTTATTCTCCAATACAGTCTCCACCCACTGCCAAGAAGCACAGAGATGGTAACACATCAATATTCAGATTGAACAACAACTTATGAGTAATTGCAGTGTCCTTAAAGGTTGTTCCATTGTGCCTGTCTCCCCCCTGGTGCAGTTATTGTCACCCTGTCCACCCCTCTCCACGGCAGATCTTAGACGCTCCTCAAATTGATGTCTTGTCAAACCCCTTGTTTGAGTAGAGTGATCTCCATCATGGGATTACAACCAGCTTGGTCGTACAAGGCTAACCATTGAAGAAAGACCTGTGTTCTTTCATTCTTTCCTTGTCTTTTGGCAAGGAGATGCCTAGTTGCTATATCATTTTCATTTTCTATTTGGAAATGATCAGCGAGTTTTCTTCATAGTATTTTTTAATTTCATTTTGGGCCCATATGCCCACTTCATTTTTATCCTTTTATCCTGATTCAACATCTATTTGAGAGAGTACTGTGAGTGTCCAATTCCTTGGCTCTTTGAATGTTTCCATATTTGTTGATTGTAAGACATTCATCAAATTTTTGGTAGGACCCATCATAGAATCCTTGGTCTGGGATCACTTCAGCCTTTTCCCCTAATCCTTTGAGAGTAGTGAGGCCCAAGGGCTTGTATTGTTTTTGGATCTAAGCCTGAAGAAATGGAGGGAAGAAGGCTGTGGTCCAAATATTCAAGGGGATTTCTGCTGTGTTAGCCCTTTGTTTGGATCAGGCCAGCTCTACTTGCATCTGTTGCAACAGTTGCTGCATTGATTCTAGTTGGTGCGCAATGGTGCTAGATCTCAAGCCCAAAGCTTGGAAAGTGGAGGAGCGGCTGCAGGAGGAAGATGGGCCCATACTATATTCTGACATCTTTGTCAATAACAGAGAATTTAATTTGGCTTTCATAAAGCCCTAGAGTATGGTTGGATAGGACTGGAATATGTCCTGGTTCAAGAGTGAATCAAAGGAATTCTTGTTGTAGCCAAAAGGGCCAATTGCCTTTGAATTCTATTGAGAAGTTATTGGCAGTGGTAATATCATTAGGATCATATTTGTCCTCAATGATTGGGAGATAAGGGATGGGGATGGTCAGACAAACCAATGAGTATATTTTACAGGGGGTAGAGAACTCTATTTTGACTGAGGTGATGCTCACAAAGAGACCAGCTACTCAGTTACTATACCTTGTTAGTGAGAGGGAGCTCACAAAAAGTCCTTCTTAACTCACTCTATCATTTTAAAAATCAATAGCAGGATACACAAGTCCTGCATGCATGCTGAAGAGAGTTAAAGAACCAGAAATGCCTGACTATGGCACAGATTTAGCCCTATAAGGCTTCAAATCTTATTTTAAGAGGAAGAAATTGAGATTTCTCTCTTTCACACTAACATTATGGGTGGCTGCTCTCCCTCAATTGGGAACTACTGACCACCAAGGCAGACACCACTAGTGCTACTTTGATACAAAATTTAGATTGGAGCTTTATACTCCACCTTATCAACATTTTGGGATCGGCTATGCAAGTGAGCTTGTTTTAAGTCCAAATGACTGTCTTCTTAGCTCTGGAGTCCAAGCTATGACATTGTATAGAGAGTAGTAAATGGTGTTGCCATGGTTCCAGTCTTACTCTAGTTTGGAACCAAATCTGGCAATAGTTTGCACTGCCACAGACCAAACTTGATCAATGAAATATTTCAGTTCACCAAACTATGGGAAACTATAGTTATGATTCTAAAACCAATCTCAACTGGGAAACTGGTGACTCCCACTACAGCACAAATAAACAAGTTGTTAGTAGGCAAGTCACAGATAATCACTCCCCTACTTGAGGCATTCCTGGCTGCATCAAGAAAATAGCATGCCAAACAAGTAGGATGTCAGAACTTAGTGAGTGTTGACTTACATCCTATCATGGAGCAAGACTGGGGCTACAGGTGTTGTTTCATATGCCACAGGTCCACAGCACATAACTTCAGGTTGTAAATTCTCACTTGTTTGCTAACAAATTCATAGACCCTTTATCCAATGGTACATATGCAAGATATCAACCATCTGTTGGATGATGCATCTGGGCACCTCAAGAAGTTGTTTACCCTCATTATGGAGAGGAGATGTGAAGACACTCAAACAATCCATCAGGTCTGCAAATCAAATGCAACACTGGAGGTTCCTTGAGTCGCTGTCCCCTCTTCTTCAGCACAGCTGTTCTTCTGGCTGCATATGAGCATTATCAAGAATGGTATGAGTTAGGCAAGCAGAAGAATATGTCTACATCTACAGTGACTCCAAAAACCATTTCAATGTCTAACACCAAACAGGGGTGTAAAGCACCCCACAATCACCTGTGGGAATCTTACTTAGCTTTGGTAAAGACAAACATAGTACAAATCCTTAGCTACAACTCTGTCCCAAGGGTCATGTGATGTGGCTCAGGGGCTCCAGAGATATGTCCATTCTAAACCTGCAACACCATTGAAACAATTTTTGGACTTTCAAATAAAAAGAGTATTTGATATATATTAGTACTTGGTATATCCTCCTTTGGCTTTAATCACAGCCTGGACCCTCCTTTGCATGCTTTCAATCAACTTCTGACACTCCTCAGCTGGTATCCCTTCTCACACCTCCTGAATCCTCTCCCATAGTTGATGAATCCCATGAGGAGAGTGTTCATACTCTGCAAACCTTCTCTTTAAACAGCCCCATAGATGTTCAATGGGATTGAGGTCAGGAGACTGTGCAGGCCATACCATGTTCTCAAAATCCTGCTCTTCTAGCTGTCTCTTCACCTTTTTACAGGTATGCTTGGGGTCATTGTCCTGCTAAAAGATGATGTTAGATGGATTAAAATTATGAAACTGCAGAGTATTCAACAGTTCATCCTTCAAAATTGGAAGGTAAAGATCACCATCCATCCTACCATCAATCTTGGCAGCATGGCCAACTCCCTGCCAAGTCATACACCCCCATACCATCACAGAACCTCCATCAAATTTGACTGTTCCTTGTACTAGCCTATCACTAAGCTCCTCACCTGGCTTTTTCCATGCCCATTTCCTTCCATCTGACCCCAGGCAATTGATTTTGGTCTCATCAGACCATATTACCCTCTTCCAGTCTACTATAGTCCAGTTCCTATAAGCAATAGCAAAGTCCAAGCAATTCTTGTGACATCTAGCAGAAAGTAGAGGGTGTTTGGACTTGACTACAGCTTTCATCCCAGACTTTTTGAGGTGGTGGCAAATGGTATTAGAGTGGAGAGAGACTGGTTGGTGAGATTGGAGAGTGCCTTGGTCATCTGGACTGCATTCTCAGCCTTATGAGTAGAAATGAGATGAATGGCATGGGTAGACAGTGATTGCATGATGGTAGTGGTAAAGGATAAAGAGGCATGGGAATGTTTTTCAACTCAGACAAAATGTTTACATGGATATCTCTATTTATAGCATCAAATAATAGGCAACAAACCTGTTTATAGTTGAGATTCTGTATGTGTTAATGAAAGTCCAAAAACTGTTCCAATGGTATTGCTGGTTTAGAATGGATATATATCTCTGGAGCCTCTGAGCCAAATCACATGATCCTGGGGACAGAGGTGTAGCTAAGGATTTGTACTATGTTTGTCTTTACCAAAGCTAAGTGAGATTTCCACAGGTGATTGTGGGGCGCTTCATGCCCCAGTTTGGAGTTAGGTAATGGAAGGTTTTTGGAGTCACTGTATGTCTGCCCATTAGAAAGCAAGGAATATGAGTGATGCCCTCCCTCAACAAGCATCTCTGGATAATCATGCAAAAAGCAATTAGATGTTCTTTGCAGTGAAACTCTTAATAGTTGGGGTTTTCACTACTACTAGTAATTCACATGTTCTTGTCTCTTTATTATTATTTTCCCATTGCAAAATTTTGTTGATCAAATCAACATATTAGTCAAATGGGTAATCTACTGGGGTTGCTTTAATTCTCACCTCTCTTGGACTTGGCAAGTTTCTATGTGGAAGGTTGTTGTGCAAAGGTGCATATGTGCATTCACACTTAAGCAGATGGCACTCATTGGATGTACAGTTGGCTCAAAAAACCATCTCAATGTTTGGCCATTTGAGAGTATTCATCCCTGAACTCAATACTCCTAATACTAGCCCTAATGTGGTTAGTGTATCAAATGAAGGACTGACTCCTATCCTCCCACTGATCTAATAACAAGGAGATTTGGTTCTGATTCAAAGGAATGGCAGCTATTTCAAAGTGATAGCTCATTGGAACAGTTTTTTGATTTTATAAAATTTTGGATATTGAGTACTTGGTATGAGCTTCCTTGGCCTTAACAACTGCTTCAGTTTTTCTGGACATGCTTTCTATCCACATCTGACACTGTTCCACAGAAATCTTACCCCACTGCTCCATTACTCTTTTCCATAATTGATGAACTCCAGTAGATGTGGTTTCATAGGCTGAAAGGTATCTTTTGAGATGATTCCAGGTGTGTTCAATGGGATTGAGGTCAGGAGACTGTGCAGGCCAGTCCAGAAGCTTTATCTCTTGTTCATCAAACCATGCTTGAACTCTTCTAGAGGTATGCTTGGGATCATTATCCTGCTGAAAGATCAGATCTTCCTATGAAATTCCAGAATTCTCCATGCTTTGAAGCAGCCCCTGCTCCAAGATCTCCACATACTGTTCAGTATTCATTCTTCCTTCAACCTCACTCAAGATTTCCATTCCATTCCATCCTATGCAGCCCCATAACATAATTGAACCCCCTCCAAACTTGACTGTACCTTTGATCTCTCTGGCAATTAGTCCCTCTCACTGCTTTTTCCACACATACTCTTGCCCATCTGACTCAATCCTATTGATTTTGGTCTCATCTGACCACAAGACCCTCTTTCAATCATCAGTCCAATGCTGATACTTAAGAGCAAAGGCTAATCTTCTCTTCTGATAGCTCTTAGAGAGAAGGGGCTTTTTCTTCTTCACCACTGCCTTGAAGGCTTCAGGGTATTCCTTACTGTTTGAGGATCAACAGGAATATCAATGATAGATTTGATGAACTGAGTGGCTTTAACTGCATTTTTGACCTTGCCAGTGATGATTTGCTAAACAATAGCCCTCTTGTTGGTAGGAGTAAGCTTTGCAGGATGGCCACCAGGCAGTCTGGCTGTCTCTGGCTGGACTTCTTGAAGAATCCCTAGACACAGTAGACCTCCATAGACTAGTTTGAGACTGTATTTGCCTGGTGGAAAGACCAAGAGAGAGAAGGGAGATGATATCATTCTTTTGAGAAGTAAAAATGGGTTTTATGGCAGTATAGAAATATAATATGAAAAGAATGGGTCTTTATATGCTGTTCTACCCTGAGTTATATAAAGATAACATAATCGAAGCATTATCAAATGTATGTCATGACATTATAGCATTTCAGGGCTTAATGTATGTAACTTAAACTTAAAGTCAAAAAACTGTCCCAATGAGCTGTCATTTTGAAATAGCTACCATTCCTTTAAATCTGAACCAAATCTTTTCATTATTTGATCTGTGGGAAGCCAGGCATCTGTACTCCATTTGATACACTAACAGCCTTAGGGCTAGTATTGGGAGTATTGTGTTCAGGAATGAATACTCCCACATGGCCAAACATTGGGATAGCTTTTTGAGCCACTGTATGTGCTATGACATGTATTAACTGTGCTTTGTACATACCCAAAAAATCTCAACTGAACATCCTTGGAGACTATATCAGTTTATTACACTGACATGTTTATGTTTACAGAACCCACAATGTCTTTCTCCTCCTCTGTCACCTTTCCCACATTCACCAATGCCAACTGGCACCAATGGTGGCTGTAATGTTGGCCTACATCAAGTCCACTGGCTGCACCTGAGTTATGCCCATTGAACCTCCCATTCTTACTGAGTCCTCCAAGAAGGATGACCATGACTTCTGAATTTTGTGGAACAAGGCAAACAACACCATTGTCAGTACAGTCAAGCTCCACCTCTCAGAGTCCCTCTGCAACTGCCACTTTGTGGAGAACAATGCTGGTCTCCTCCTTGTGACCCTCAAGAATAAATATGATGTTCCTAGGGATGAGCATGGGTATACCCTGGGGTACAACTGTCCATACCCATACCCATACCCACAGAATACCCATACCCACCTAATGGGTATGGGTCTAGCATA
>JBBPMR010000540.1:0-18637 GCA_038090415.1 Rossbeevera mucosa | reverse complement strand
GAGAGCACACCTGAGATCGAATTTGGCAACCTCCAGCTTCCTCTGAGCCTCCATAGCTCGACATGTATGTAGCTGTCCAAGAATTTGATGTTCGCTTAGCATGGCCTCATGAAGTTCCAACTCCAACCGACGAATAACACGCTGAGCTCTGGCAGCCTCCACAAGCAAAGTTGCCTCTTTCTGAGCGAACTGGGCAGCGTCAGCGTCGTCGTCGTCGCCGTCACCATCATCCAATGTGCCAGGTGCCTCAGACTGAACCTGGTTAGTATTACTGTTAAATCGGCACAATGGCATACCTTGAGATCATCATCTGAGCTTGGGAGTCCGGCAAGTGACCTTGGAGTCGACGCAAGGCTTGAAAGAGTAGCTCGAAGAGGTGAAGGTACGTTCGCGCACGAAAGATGTGAGCGCGACTTTCACACACGAATCGCACCGACAGCCGACGGGGTTCCTATGAGGGGGATGGGGGTTCGAGTGCCAATCAGGCTATTGATCGGTTTGGCAAATCCAAACGATGCCGACCCTTGCAGAGAGGTCGAAAAATCTGCACCAGCCTGAGGCGTTCGAGGAATGGTTTCGACAGAAGGCTCCCGTGCAACCTCCTGGGTACAGGCATGATCTGGGCTATTTGACGCACGCACGATGAGTGTCTGGGTGGATGACATGATAGGGAGGAAAGGAACGGGTATGCAAATTTCAAGAAGCGGTTCATTCGCTTACCTGGTATAGTACGGTAGGTCTTATTACCTTTGTTTGTTACTGACATTGGAGTCATATCTTTACATAAATCATATCTTTACAAATTACTTGCGTTGCCTACACGTTGCCCGTCTTCAATGCCAGCAAAAAGCACAGTATGTTCGTTTTCCTCGTTGTTCCACCAATGCCCCACTGTCCCAGGTGTCAAAAATACTTCCTAAACGCCCGGGGTGTTAGGGCGCATATCAGACAACCACAGTCAGCCTGTAATGCCCCTGACCTGCAAGCCATCAAGGTTCCTTCACTTGGACAGGCTGCTACCGGTCATGTTTGCCCAGAAACGTGGGAGAATATAGAACCCCTTGATGTCACCGCTGACACAGATTGGGATATGGATCCTCCAGATGGCGACATGGGTGCGGATCAGCAGTGGGCCAATCGGACTCCTCGTGCATCCAATGAACTTGAATGGCCAGCCTACTTTGATTCATGCGGTCGGGCTGTATTTCTTTGTGAAGGCGTCGCGGAGATCCTGCCTTACGCTGGCCAGACGTTTTTGATGAGATTCGATATGGATCCGTTTTCAGCTCGGCGTAAGCTGGACCTCTATTATCCCTTCGCAAGTTTGGCTGACTGGGAGCTGGCCAATTTTCTCCTGACTTCGTCGCTCAGTATGCGTGCTATTGACGATTTCTTGGCACTGACCACGGTGAGGTCAAACAAAAATAAAGATCGTTTTACTGACAGGTTCATAGACGAAGATGCTTCCAATCTCATTCTGCACAGCAAAAGAACTGCGTGTGTGATGCGAATCTCTTCCCTCCATTCCTCGATGGAACTTCTGAATCATTCCCCCGAACCCTACCTACCCAACCAAATGACAAGTGGAGTTGTACTATCGCGATGCTCTCGACTGCGTTGAATGTCTATTCAACCATCCCCTGTTCAACGGTAAAATGGACTTCTCACCGTTTCGGCTCTTTACCACTGCCGAGAAGATCATGAGGGTTTTCACCAAGTGGATGAGCAGCGAAGGCGCCTGGAATATGCAGGTATGAAGAGATTTAATTGCGAATCATGTACAATCTATGTGCTGATAAACTGTTCTAGGCAGCTATCCCAGTCCTGGGTGCGACATTGTGTGGCATCATCCTCTCTTCCGATAAAACACACATCACAAACATGTGTGGTGGCAAAGCTGCCCATCCACTCCTGATCAGCATTGCCAATATCAAGATGAACATACGAAACAAGGCATCATCTCACGCGTTTCTTCTCCTAGCGTTGTTACTGATTCCCGAATACCTCCATCCCGTCCAGAGGATACGTTCTGTCCTTGAAGCTCGCCTAATCCACCACTGCCTCGACATCATCCTCGAACCTCTCAAGATTGCAGTGTGCATTGGCCGAATGATGTCAGATCCAGCTGGTAATCTACGGCTCGTCTACACTCTGTTACGACTGGCCCAGGTAGGGTCAGTTGTAAACTCGAGGGGTACTGAGGCTAAGGCTGAGGAGTCCAAAGGTAGACACCGATGGACGATGAAGGGCTAAGGGAGTCCGCAGGGAAGGACCTAAGGACGACTAGGGCTAAGGGTTACCGAGTGAGCTTCACCACGAAGCGAAACACAAGGGTTTAGGCTGAGGAGACTGAAGGGGAGGCCTTGGGTCGACAAAGGACTAGAGTGGGGAGCACATGCTCAGAGGGACGAAGAGCAAGACTGAGAGCAGGTATATTCGAGAGAGTATCGAGTAGCTCTAGCTTGGTGTTACAAGATGGGTGTCTAGGGCTATTATATCAAGGAGATGGAACATCATGGAACATGATGGAAGGGAATGTGTCATCCACAGTATGGATGAGTCATAGAAGCTATGGATGAGTCATGGTACAGTAAGCAGGGTAAAGGGGAATCAGTAATCAAGATGAGTAAGAGAGATCAGTTGATCTGCAGTTATGGACAAGTCAGGAAGACTGCAGATGACTAAAGTACCATAGGTAAATGATCAATAAGAGAAAGGCATAGTGGTAAGCATTGGCAAAGAGAGAGAGGAGGAGAGAAAGGAAAAGAGGAGAAGAGAAAAGAGTAGGGGCAAGTCGTAACACACTCTATTGGTATCCTACATCCTCGACACTCCTAAAGCATGTATGATTGCGTGTGTGCATGGTCTCACCTCTCTGGTCATGGTGGCTCAGCGCAATGATTTTGGAGATCCAGAAAGGCACTTACCACACATGGCTTCGATGACCCTTGACCAGCTGTGGTTAATACAGTGCGATCATAACAACATCGAAGAGTTCTTCACCGCATGCAAGGAGTTCTGCCTGAATGGCGTCTCTGAGCCCTTTTGGCGCAACTGGCCTCTTGCTGAACTGTGTCAGTTCCTTACACCTGAGTCTCTACATTATTGGCATCGCGAATTTTGGGACCACAATGTTCGCTGGTGCAAATAGGCACTCAGCTGTGAAGAGCTAGATTTTTGCTTTTCTGTTCTCCCACCAATCACTGGCCTCCACCATTTCCATGAAGGAATCACAAAGCTTAAGCAGGTCACCGGTCGTGCGCAGCGAGATGTTCAATGCTATATCATTGTTGTCATCGCTGGTAAGTGCGACTGATAGTATTGCATCATATTCCTGACTCTTGATCACACTTTGGCTACTAGGCACCACTAATCCAAACATCATCATCGCCATTCGTGCTCTCATGGAATTCCGTTACTGGTCTCAAGCACCGGCCATAACGTCAATCATGCGCAACAAGATCCAAGCTGCATTGGCCAATTTTCATGCCCACAAACAGGCTATCATCGATGGTGGCCTTCACCATGGCATGAAAAGCAAACAGATATTGCAAAACTGATATATTCCGAAGTTGGAACTCATGTAGCACGTGGTTCCGAGCATTGAGCAGGTGGGCTCCTTACTGCAATGGTCCGCAGATACAACAGAGCACAATCACATCAAAGTAGTCAAGGACCCAGCCGCGATGATGAATAACCAGGACTACGAGTTGCAGATATGCTGCCATCTTGATCGAGCCGAAAAGTGCCGTATGTTTAATACTGCCATTTCACTCCACATGTTAGAGTTGGCCAGGACGTGTGAGTCATCTGACAACACAGACAACGAGGTGGATTCAGATGACAATCCAGCAGGTGACAATATGCAGGACGCAGCATCTCAAGTTCTTGCTGACCTGTGGTCACTGAATTGACAATCGTCAGACTTTTTCAAGATTGCTAGGTGTTACGCTTGGCCTGGGTAGGGACGAGCGTAGCCTCTGTGAAACAGAGAGGGTTGAGGGATGAAGAGGTACTACCTGGCATTGGCAGTCACGGAGGTCGTTCTATCGATTGTAGAAATGACTGCAACACAATCGAGTGAAGTGTTACAAGTCTAGTGTCCAGTCAAGTGGAGGACGAAGACACGCAGAGAGACTCCCGAAAAGGAAGAGCAAGAGATGGGCTAGATTGACGAAGATACAGAGATACAGAGGTATCCAGAGGAGATCTAGCTTAGAGAATACGGACTGTATGGAAGGGTTTATATAAGTACAGGGAAATGAGATGACTAAGCTGATGGAACACCATGGAACATGGTGGAAGGAAGATGAGTAATCCGCAGTGTGAAGATGAGTTAGAATACTGCAGATGAGTAATGGTTACAAACACAATGAGTCAGCGTGACTGTGGGTGCGTTAGCATGATAACGAAACAAGAATGAGTCATGGAGGAAATGATGACTAAGGTAGATAGGATCAAGGGTATTATGTCATCATAGAAGAAAAGAAATGGCCTAGACATGGTTTGAATGCAGGGCTTTGTGGTCCGTAGTGAAAATGAAAGAAACAGCAAAATATAACATTACCCCCTTACTATGTCCAAGCTACCAGCGAAGGATTAGAAGTCTCCGTATGAGGGGCCTGGAGATCCGGTGACGTTGGCGTAAGCCGTGTCATCCCAGACATTGTTATCCACAAGGGTATCATCAGCAGACGGGGAACGGCGTCAGCGAGGTGGGGGTATGGGACGAATTCAGTTGGACCGGCGAGAACGATTGGAGCGGGAGGACCAAGAGGATTGGGGAGAGGAAGCCGGTGATGAAGCGGGAGATGGAATACCTGGGGGACGCCTTAAAGGGCAACGTCCTTGGTTATGGCCAGGTCACCAACACAGGCAAGTAGGGCATTGGTAGAACATGCAGTCATTTCATCGGTGTCCAAGGCGGTGGCAATGAAAGCAGGCTTCATGGTAATGTGGATGGGAACTAATAAGAGGGGTTTGGCCATGGTTACCCGTCCAATGGGCCTCAATTCGGTCCAGGGCATCAATTTCATCAGTTCCTAAGGGTGATGACGATGCAGATGGGGTATCAGGGGACGGAATACATTGTTGATGACTAAGTTCCAGGAGGTAACGATCGAGGTCCTGCAAAAATTCTCCCATGCCTAGTTGATATAAGGCTACAGAGAGGGCACTGCGAAGTTTGTTTCGGATCGTGGAGAGGAGGGAGCCGATAAAGCCAACATGCGCCTGCACAGTGACATGAGATGCGATGGGGGTGAGGCGTTCTGCTTGGAGGTATGCGCGATAAAGGGCATAGAGTGGGGAGCCGACATCTAGGTAAGCAGAGACAGATGAGGCGAGGCACAAGTTAGTGATGTGTTGGTTCATAAGACGGATGTATTCCTCGTCTGGGAAGTCGTCACGGAGACGGTTGGCATAGAGAGGGACATTGATGGATAGGATGGGCATGGGGAGACATGTGGAGGGAGTGGTAGCAATAGAGACAGGGGGTAAGTTTTCGGATTCGAGCTGGATGCCCCAGGCAGCAGCACGGCGTTCTTCCCAGCTGGGGGTGGATGGATCATCCCAACTGGACTGAGCGATAGAGGAAATAGTATCTAATGGCGAAGAGGAAGAGTCGGAAGAAGAGATAGAAGACGGTGTAGAAGAGGTAAATTCGATGGCCATAATAAATGGTGAGTTTGGACATGGTTATGGACAACATTGTGTTTTCTTTGTAGGAGCAGGTGGGGGTGAGGAAGAAGGAGGGAAAGCGAGGGGATGAAGTTTTTTATAGTTAGAAAGAAGGGATTTGGCCTGCCACAACTCCAACTCGGCAATCCATGAGTCCTCTTCGGCAGAGTACCCTTTCCAGCGGATCAGGAACATGTGGCGAGACGGAGTTCCGTGGTGGCGTAAGATTCGTTCTATTTTGTATTCTTTTTCTCCTTCTACAAGTTCCGAGGGTGGCACAGGGAAATTCTTCCCATGGACGGAATTTTCATGATAGGGTGTGAGAAGAGAAGCGTGGAATGTGTCGTGGATCTTCCAAGTTTTGGGGAGGCGTAATTTGTAAGTGATCGGCGATAGGACTTTGGTGATAGTAAAGGGGCCTTCTCGCTTGGGCGCAAACTTGGCATGAGTCATGGTTCGGTGGAGGTTCCTGGCTTCAAGCCAGATTTTATCTCCGAGGGCGAAGGGAATAAAACGGCAGTTCGATTATGAGGCCATGACTTGTCTAGTGAGTTCATAGGAGGCCAGGGCTTCATCGCAAGTGGCGGTAAGGTCCTTAAGGCGAGTTTCAACAGCAGGGATGTTGGTATTAGCGAGGATGGACGGGAGGGCGCGAGGTTCGAAGCCAAGGATCAGGAAAAAGGGGGATTTATTGGTGATGAAGTGGGGGCAGTGATTGTGTGCGAATTCCGCATGGGAGATTAGGTCGGACCACGAGGTAGAGTTGCTACCACAGAAGATGCGGAGATACATTTCTACTTCCTGATTGACTCGTTCAGTTTCTCCATCAGACTGAGGATGGTATGTGGTGGACAGGGAGAGGTCATAGCCAAGGAGTCATCCAAGTTCCCGAGCGAAGGCAGAGGCGAATTGTGGACCTCGATCAGAGATAATCTTATCGTAAAGTCCGAAGTGGGTGTATACTTTGTGAAAGAAAAGGGAGGCTATCCCTTCGGCAGTGATGGTTTTCTTTGTGGGGCAGAGAATTACCCCCTTACTAAGCCCATGGTTGACCACGACCAAGAGTGAATCAAAACCAGAGGAAGCGGGGAGATTGGTGATAAGGTCACAGGAGACCTGCTGGAAGGGACGGGAGCAGGAAGATTTAATGGAAGCGAGCGGTGGAGTGGTGGGATGGATGTTGGTTTTGTTCTGCTGGCACAATGCGCAGCCCTCGACGTATTTACGGACATATTGGGCAAGATCAGGCCACCAGAATTTGGCGGCGACGAGTTGATGGGTTTTCAAGTAGCCGGGATGACCAGCGGTGAGATGATCATGACAGCGTTCCAAGACAGAGTGATGGAGGGAATCATCCGGAGGAATATAGATATGGTCCTTATAGGTGAGGACTCCCTCATGGAACTGCCAGTCCAAGAGATGAGACCGAAAAGCAGGGGGAATCTTCCCATCCAAGGCTTGGAGGGCCTGCAAAATGAGGGGATCGTCCTTGGAGGAGGAGGCAATGACATCGTTCAGAGAGGAGTCGATGAGTTGGACGAAGAGGGAATCAGGGAGAAGGACTGTGTTGTCATTGTCAGGTGTTACAAACCTCGTTCTTAAACCTAGCTTTCAAGCGCTCGTCTTATCTTATCTTAGCGCACGTCAATCTTATCTCTTATCTAAGCGCCCAATCTTATCTTATCGTGTCACATGACTCGAGTCTAGACCATTATGACATCATACCTCATGGTTAGTGCATGCTAAACCTCATGTTGTAGTTCTAGACTCCTGTTCCCACAGTCGCATGAACACTTAGTATATATATAGTAGTTTATCTCACAGTGCGTCATTGCTCACTAAGCACTTGCCCTAAAGTACGCCTCATGGCCACCGCATGTAATGTAGTATATAACAATACCAGTACCAGCCAGACACCTTAATCTGTTCTGGTTGATTTCCGACCATCAATAGTCCCCTCTTCTCATAGTCTTGTCTTTGTGGTGACTTAGTGCATTTCCTGTATAGGATTTGTCGTTGCCAACATCAGGAAGATCAGGGCAAAGGTCAGAGCGGCGAGAGAGAGCATCTGGACCTGCGAGAAGTTTCCCTGCAACGTGAACAATCTTGAGATCGAAGTCAGAGAGGTCAAGAAGCCAGCGTGCTTGGCGACGGTTTAGGTGTTGGGCTTGACGGAAGTAGGTAAGGTTTTTGTGGTCAGTGAAGACCTGTACTGGGAATGGGGAACCATGGAGGTAGTGTCTCCATGTTTTGAGAGTGCGGATGATGGCGAGGAGTTCGCGATCATAGATGTCGTAGTTCCGTTCCACTGAGGAGAAGGTCTGAGACAGGTAGGAGCAGGGGTGCCAGTCACCATTGGCATCGGTCTGGAGGAGGATTGCGCCGGTAGCGTATTTTGACGCGTCCGTAGCTACGGCAAAGGGGGCGGAGAGGTCTGGGAGCCGGAGGACAGGTTTGGAGAGAAACAGTTGTTTTAGCGATTGGAATGATTGTTCGCAAGCAGGGGACCATGACCATGCGAGGTTTTTCTTGGTAAGGTCGAGGAGGGGGCGAGTGATGGTAGAGTAGTCCAGAATGAACCGGCGATAGAAGTTGGCAAAGCCGAGGAAAGAGCGGACTTCCTTGACTTTCATTGGCGTGGGCCAGGAGGCAATCCCATTAAGCTTAACAGGATCCATAGCGATTTGTCCTGGTTGGACAATCATGCCAAGGTATTCGACTTCCTTAGTTGCAAAGTTACATTTGGATAGGCGAAGATGGAGGTTGAGTTCTTGCATCCTTTGGAGGATGCGTTTGGTATGCTCTGTATGAGTAGCGTCATCAGGAGAAAAGATGAGGAGGTTGTCCATGTAGATGATTAACCATCCTTCAGCAATCATGTCACGGAACGAGTTATTCATGAATTGCTGAAATGTAGTGGGGGAGTTGCAAAGGCCAAAGAACATCACGGTGGGTTCATAAAGCCCTTTGTGGGTTATGAAGGCAGCTTTCCATTGATGACCATTTTTGATGTGGACATTGTTGTACCCCCATCGAACGTCGAACTTGGTGAAGACCTTGACATCCTTGAGTTTATCGACGAGGTTGGAGATGAGGGGAAGGGGGTATGCATCGCGAACTGTGTGTTTGTTAACATATTGGTAGTCCTGGCAGGGACGAAGTTTACCATCCTTCTTTTTTACGAAGAAGAAAGGGAAGGCTTGAGGGGAATTGGAGGGACGGATTTTTCCAGAGCGGAGATTTTCTTCAAGGAAGTCATCGGTCACTTTGCGCTCATCTGGTGACAAGGGATAGAGTTTCCCAATTTTTGGGATGAAAGACTCATTGAGGTTGATCTCATGATCGTAGGGGCGTGAAGGGGGGACGTGGTTGGAGGTGTCTTCAGAGAAGACTGAAGCATATTCCGAGTATTCAGAGGGAAGGACAGGGGATGGTTTATCCTTTTCGGCGGCCATGGCAAGTTCTGTTGTGGAGGTAAGTTTTGCGCACACAGGGGATCCGAGGGGAGCAAAGTGGCAAGCTCCACGAATGATGCGGTTGATTGTTCGATTCTCCTTTGCTCGGAGAATATAGTCTTTTGGGTCGCTAAAGTCGAGGTAGGAATGGAGGCGGTCTTGGATATTGGGTAAGATTTTGGTGTGGTGTGGGGGTTTGAATGGGGTTGGGGACGGAGGATGGAAGCACGAGTCGTGGCAATGGGAGTCAGCTATGTAGGTGGCATATAGGTCTTTGGATTGATTACAGGACTCGTTGATGGTTAGAGTTTGGGATCTCCAATCGATGACGGGGTTGGTTGAGTGAAGCCAAGGGAGACCAAGGATGAGGTTTTCCTTGCCACAGGACATGATATGAAAGAGAACCTTTTGAGAGATTCCTTCGATGTTGACGTAGAGGGTACAAGTATAGCAGATTTCACCATTCTTGTTCAAGGATTGGTCAATGTTTCGAACCAGGATAGGGACGTTGAGTTTGGTGGTGGGGAGGTGGTGTTTTCATACAAACATCTAGTCAATGCAGGAGATATCCGCACTGCTGTCCACCAGGGCACGGATGTCAACGACTTTCATCGTGTGCGAAGGTACCACAAGCTGCAAAGGAATACGCATAGATTTGGCAGATTGAGATACAATTACAGGCGCACATGTAGCTCTAGGAGATCCTTGCGTTGAACGAGGTCTCCTTTTCAAAAATCCCACTTGGTGGCGGCAGAAAAGCGGATTCTCCCAACGGTTTCATCGTTGTTGTTGTTGTCAACTTCTTTCAGCTTGGGAAGGTCTTCCTCGACTTGTTGGACCTTTTTCTTAGGTTGGGACGTGAAGTTTGGGCAAGCATTGGAGGCGTGTCCAGGCTTTCGGCAGCGGAAGCAGAGGTTCTCCTTCATGCAACACTTTCGTTCTTCTGGGGTAAGCTTCCCGACTTTGATGGCATCCACGTCCATGGTGTTGGGGTCGCGAACTGGAGTAGACGATGGTTGAGAGAATGAGGTGGTGTTATGGAGGGGGTTATGGGAATGAGAGATAACGAGATTGGCTGTGTCCCATTGGGCTTGATATTGAGTGGCGCATTGGTACCATTCATCGATGGTCTTGGGAATGGTATCCACAGAGTAGATACGATGAGTGAGAGCGGGGGGAATTCTGGCTCCGAAGTATGAGATGAGGACATTGGGGTCGACAATCTCTGCTTGAGCAACATTGTTGCAGAACTGGGTGATATATTCAGTAAGAGAGGGTTCGTAAGATCCTCCCTTCTTCTTTTGAGTCATTCACTTGGTCGAAAGCCAGGTGATGGTGTTGTTGACTGAGTCATGGTGTTTAAAGGTGGCCTTGAAAAGCTTAATAAAGTCTTTGAAGGTCCCCATCTTGATATCTCCATCGTTGTCGATGGAGTTTTGGCGGAAGGTCTGGGCCCAGGTAGAGGCAGACCTCTTGGTCATGAACGAGAGGGCAAACGCAATTTTCTTCGTGTCGGAGGAGTATACTTCTTTATTAACCTCAAGGTAGAAGTTAACTGAAGTGAGCCAGGGCATGGCTTTGGAATAAGAGCCATCAAAGTGTTCAGGGGAAGTGATGCGAAGCTCAGTAGGTTTGGACATGGGGGGCAGTTGGATGGGGGTGGGAGAAGGAGGAGCGGGGTCGGGGGGTAGAGAGAGAGCTGTTCGCAAATGGAGGGACAAGGACAGCATTTGATCCTCGTTTTCAGGAGAAGGGATGAGGATATCAGGCTCCGAAGGGTTTTCTTTGAGGCTGGAGTGGGCAGAGGGTTCCGGCGAGGTTTCGACAGGGTAAGGGGCAGAGGGTTGTCGTCTTAAACGGAGGTCAGGGTTATGAGGTGGTCGAGAAATGGTGGGCGGTTCACGGCGATGGTGACCGTCAGAAGGAAGCTAGATCTTTTGTTACGCTTGGCCCAGGTAGGGACAAGCGTAGCCTCTGTGAAATGGAGAGGGTCGAGGGACGAAGAGGTACTACCTGGCATTGGCAGTCATGGAGGTCGTTCTATCGATTGTAGAAACGACTGCAACACAATTGAGTGAAGTGTTACAAGTCTAGCGTCCAGTCAAGTGGAGGACGAAGACACGCAGAGAGACTCCCAAAAAGGGAGAGCAAGAGATGGGCTAGATTGACGAAGATACAGAGATACAGAGGTATCCAGAGGAGATCTAGCTTAGGGAATACGGACTGTATGGAAGGGTTTATATAAGTACAGGGAAATGTGATGACTAAGCTGATGGAACACCATGGAACATGGTGAAAGGAAGATGAGTAATGGTTACAAATACAATGAGTCAGCGTGACTGCAGGTGCATCAGCATGATAACAAAACAAGAATGAGTCATGGAGGAAATGATGACTAAGGTAGATAGGATCAAGGGTATTATGTCATCATAGAAGAAAAGAAATGGCCTAGGCGTGGTTTGAATGCAGGGCTTTGTGGTCCATAGTGAAAACGAAAGAAACAGCAAAACGTAACACTAGGAAGCTTGAAATGGACTCTCTGCTTTCTCCTCCTCGTACAATTGCTACTGGTTCGACAGCACTACATCTGAACTATGATCCGTCAATCCGTCGCTTCACAATCGAGGCTGTCTCGGAAGCGTTTGATCTTCCGGATCTTCGTGAAGCCATAGTTGATTACTTTGTCTCAGAACATCAAGACCCTCATTACGTCTTCCGCAGCCGGAGGCATGTACCTACAAATGACGTGCTTCCATTCACTGAAGCGGGGACTACAGAGTAGGGCCGCTGAACGGAGAATGCGCTAGAGAGGGATATAAGCGTAGTGAACAGGGAACGTGTAACGTGCCCTGAGGGAGGATAGCAAGGAGTGATACTTGAAGAGTATGGCGACAAGCTGAGTAGTGCTGGACTGATAGGAGGAGCCGGTAAGGTAACGACTTAGCAGTGGAGGACTAATGAGTAGAACTCAGTATATCAAGACTGGGGAGTACTCTACGATACAGGCTTGTATATATACTCGTAGGACTAGTGCACGGACCATGCTACTATGTCCTGCCCTAAGCTACATGTGGATGCCTTGAGGTACGAAGGCTATGCACATGAGGCAGACATGCCTGTACCACATGCTACCGGTGTGGTACTCCATCAGTCAGCACATGACGTCACCAGTGATGTCATGGGCTAGACTCTGTATCACGTGACAAGGGCTAGACCAAGTCACGTGACCTCTGATAAGAAAGAGATCAAGATAAGATAAAGAGACGGGCGCCAAGATTAGATAAGATAGGCGTGCGTCTATCATGGGCGCTAAGGGAATGCTAGTGCAGTGCGACAAGGTTCGCAACAAGACTTGGATGGGTCCAGGTTTATACGAGGGTTGTCCTTCCAGAGGTTCGATATAAGGTTTTACGCGAGACACGTTTACAGTGTCGTACATCCGATTGGATTTTGGTAGCAATAGTTTTACTGCATTGGAACCAATTAACTCGAGTATTTGGTAGGGTCCGATCCATCATTCCGATAACTTAGAGGAAGGTCGATTGGAGCCCAAATCGAGATGGGAGGTGGACAACCAGACAAGATCTCCAATCTTGTAATCAGGGGAAGCGCGACGAGACTTGTCTCCTTGAGACTTAATTCGTTCTCTGGTCTTTTCCAGGGCTGCTTTGGCCTGAGTGAGCGCTGACTTCATAGAAGCTGCGAACGTATTGGCCGCGGGTGCTTTAGCAACCTTGGGCTCAAAGCCTAATCTTGGCTCAAATGTTTTTGTCAATGTAAAAGGGGCGAAACCAGTTGCCGAGGATTGGGTATTATTGATGTTAAACTGGGCGATGGCTAACCATTCTGCCCATTGATCCTGCTTTTCTGCAATGAACAGACGGAGATACTGTTGTAGTTCTCTATTGACTCGTTCTGTCTGTCCATCAGTCTGTGGATGGTAGGCCGTAGACATTTTCCTTTCGATCTTAAGCATTGAGCAAAGATCTTTCATTACTTGTGACGAGAACTGCGGTCCGCGATCCGATACAATGGAATCAGGTAATCCAGGTGTTTCCAGACGTAATCTCGGTAAAGCTCTGCTGTTCCGATAGACGTAACCGTTTTATGGGTAGGGATGAAGGCTACCTCCTTGGAGAAACGATCCACGACCACTAGGACCACATCAAAGCCATGGCTAACCGGCAAGCCGGTAATGTAATCCACAGAGATATCTTTTCAGGGACCTTCCGGAACTGGCAGTGGTTCAGTGAGTCCTGCCGTTGCTTGAGTGGTTGGCTTCATTCTAGCGCATCATGCGCAAGCCTTGCAATATTCTTGGATCTCAGATCTCATGGCTGGCCAAGCATAATAGCGTTGAACCAGCTCAATGGTTTTATCAGCCCCTTTGTGTCCAGCTAAGGGGTGATCGTGAAATTGTGCAAGCACATCCAGCTGATATTTCTTCGGGACCCAAATCTTTTCTCCATACATCCAAAGATCTAATTTCCTCGTACATCCATCAGGCTGATCTATCTCCTGGTGGGAATGTTGTATTTTCTCAAAGAGGTTAGCTTCAGTTATGGTTTTTACCACACATTCGGGAGGAATAAGTGTTGTCTCTTTGTTGTCATTTTCAGTGCCTCGTTTGTGGTCTTCCCTACGCGATAGGGCATCTGCCTTCTCCATAGACGTGCCCGGTTTATTGATTAAGTTAAAGTCGAATCTGGACAGGTACTGAGCCCATCTCACTTGTCGGTGATTCAAATCTTGTGACTTCATAAAGTATTGCAGATTCTTATGATCTGTCCAGACTTCGAAAGTGTTCTGAGCACCTTCTAAATAGTGACGCCATTGTTCCAGGGACAAGATAATGGCTAGCATTTCTTTATCCGCAATAGGGTAATTCCATTGCTCTGGTGTCATCGAGTGGGACATAAAGGCCACTGGGTGCCATTTTCCTTCTTTCAGCATGCTCAGCACTGCTCCAGTAGCGAAGTCTGAGGCATCGCATTCTACTCTGTATGTGGATAGATCGTCCAGGTAGGCTAGTACCGGGGCGGTGGTAAAACGGTTTTTTAATGTATCGAACGCTTCCTGCTGAGCTGAGCCCCAACTCCAAGGTTGATCTTTCTTTGTGAGGTCATGCAATGGCCTGGCTATTTCACTGTATTTTTCTATGAACCGGCGATAGAAGTTTGCTAACCCTAAGAAGCTCCTGACTCCTTTTACGTTGGATGGAGCTTGCCAACCTTGAATCCCATTGAGTTTGGTGGGGTCCATCGAAATCCCACTTCAAGATACAATCATGCCTAGCATGTCGACACTGGTAGCGTGAAAGGTACACTTTTCCGGTTTCACGAATAAGTCATGCTTCCTAAGTCGTGCCAGCACTTCTTGAACAAGTTTTTTATGGTGATCTAGATCATCCGTTTTCGTAAAGATCATGAGGTCATCAATATAGATGATAATGACGTCATCCATATCTGCAAAGATTTCATTCATCATTTGCTGGAATGTAGCAGGAGAATTGCATTGTCCAAAGAGCATTACTACTGGTTCAAAGGCGCCTTTGTGACACATGAAGGCTGCTTTCCATTCATCTCCTTCTCTGATGCGCACATTGTTGTAACCCCATCTGAGATCCATTTTGGTGAAGAGTCTAGCTCCTTTGAGTTTGTCTACCAATTGAGAAATGAGCGGAAGAGGGTAGTTGTTTTTGATAGTTCCCTCATTAAGATATCGGTAGTCCATGACCATCCGCTTCTTTCCGTCCTTTTTTGGAATGAAGAACACCGGTGACGTTTGGGGTGACTTCGAAGGACGGATATATCCTTTACTCAATTGGTCGTCCAGGAAGGCAGACACTTCCTCCTGTTCCATGACGCTCATAGGAATGACTCTCCCCTTTTTGCGTTTGAAGTCTGGCTTCAGATCTATCACATGATCCCAAGGTTTTCGTTTGGGCATGCGTTCACTGGCCTTCTTCGAGAAGACATCCAAGTAATTGTGGTAACACTCAGGGACCAACTTAAATGCATCCTCGGGTTCAACCGGAGGAGTGGTCGTAAGGGCGTAAACTCGATGAGCGTGTGCTAACTCATGTTCTTCATCGAGTGTTTTCTGAGCTTGCCTGAGGTTTCTGCAAGAGGCAGGGCATCGGGTGAGTTCTACTTCGCCTGTGATCCAATTAATTTCAGGGTTGTGGGCTTTCAACCACGTGTATCCAATGATTATTTTGCTTTTGCCAAGATTTGTTACGTCGCATCGAATGCGTTCTCGGTGACCCTGATAATCTATCAACAGATCTGCTTGGTATGCTATGCCTCCTGCAGAGTTCTTTGTACCGTCGGCATTATAAACTGGTACCACATACTCCAAGGGAATAAGATTAATCCTTTCAGACTTGGCCCAGGCCAAATCGATGAAGACTCCTGTTGCGCTGCTGTCTAAGAGCGCGTCTACTTTGATATTTGCATATTTTTGGATTATCTGGATTTTTATGAGAAGTTCTCTAGTTGGACAGATTGTCCTCATGTGGTGCTCTGTCGGGTTCAGAGTGGGAACTGTTTCTTTTTTTGTACACACAGAATTAAGTGTCTCTTCCCGGAGACCAAGCCCTTTTGGGGACCCTGTGTCGGTTGTAACTTCTGGTAGGCTACCACATCAAAAAGTAATATTGGAGATAAAAGAAATCTTTGGTTCGTAACTATCGTCCTTGGCCATTTTGGCCAATTCTCTCATATCATAAGCAATATCCGGGACTAAACTATCTACATTACATATTTTTGGGCTTTTTCCCAGTCACTATCTAGATTACATTCTACAAATGAAGAAGAAAGAAACGGTCGTGCACTATCTGGGCGACTCGACCTCAAAGAAGAAGCAAACAAAGAGCTATGTAATTTTTTTAATGTTTTCTGAGTTAAAGACGGTACGCTACCCAATAGGTCCATCTCTACTCTTTTCCCTGGTTATTCTCAAAGTCGCGGAAGTAGGCCCTTGCCTGTTCGAAGTCCATATCTTTGAGGACCCTCATATGTCCTTTTTCTTTATCGGGGTTTCCGGATGACCCCTCAACCATGGCCCTGGGTGACGATTTAGAATCTTCGTCTTGCCAGCTGGCTAGGATATGTGAGTGGGACGCTTTAAAGCATCCCTTTTTGTGCTGGTTTCTATTCCAAGCACATTCGCCGCATCTCATGAAGGGGGCACGACATTCTTTGGCCATGTGGTCTTCTTTCCCACAATTGAAACAGGCGGGTCCCTTGCGAACCACATCGATGTCCATAGCATTGGCATTCCATTCTCGCCTGGGACTATACGGAGTTGGTACCTTAGCGCGAGTCTCGAAGGACTCGATGGCTTCGGCATACTCTTGAATAATGATACAATAGTCCATGACTATTGTTTGCCTTTGCTTGTCCAAGAAGATAGGTCTCATTACTTCTGGATGGATCTGTTGCTCTAGGAGCGCGACCTCCATCGGATCTCCACACATCGCCTGATCATAGTTAGCAATCCAGTGAGTCAGGAAGGTTTGGGTCCGCTCCTTGAACCCCTGTTTCATTGACATTAACCGACGAACGGCTAAGTCCCTTTCATTTCCCATTGTGAACCTTTCTCGAAGGTTCTTCTCGATTTGGTCCATAGTGGGCCATTCATAGTTTGGGTGCTTGGTTTTCTTTATTTCATTACGGGCCCAAGCACCCACACCGTTTTCATCTTTTTCTTTTGTTGATCTGATACGGACCAACACTGCATAGGTTCTATGCTCATCTTTTGGATAAGCCTCTTTATTCATTTTGAGGTAGACCTCCATCTTGGTCCACCATTCCTTGAAACGTTTATAGGCACCATTGAAGTTGCCCGAGTCAGGGACAATGGTGACTTTCTTGTTGACTGTTGTGGATATGGTCCCGTTATCTACGGCCTGGGAGGCCTCCTCTGCTCGGGTCCTCGCGACGTCGGCAGAGTCTTCTGCTCTTTCGAGGCGCTTTTTCAATGTCCGATTCTCCACCACGACGTCGTTTAGTTTGTTGTTGAGCTGGCCCACCAGCTCCATCAGATCGGCTAGTGTTGCCATCTCTATTGATTATTTCTTGGAGGGGTGGAGAGGGATGACGGATTATAAACTCTGCGGTAGCTTCGTAACTGTGTTTTTCACCAAGGTCGGTACAAGGGGGACCCTGGCCAATGAGAGATGTGAGGAATTGGGTTCTGAGCCAATAAGGCCACTCATCAAGATCGGTTGTGTTTGATAAAGGAACTCCTAGAGGTTCCACTGGTTGCCAAGAGGTTTTTGGGAGGATGCAGGTTTCGGATTCAATACCGAAGTTTCCACAAATAAATTCTACTATATTGCCATTGAAATCCAGCATTGCTATTTGGGCAGGGGAGTGGATCCTGCTTTTCCTAACTATAGCAGGTGATACTCACGAAGAGACCAGCCACCAAGTTACCTACAAGTGACCTAAAAAAAAAAAAAACTATACTAAATGAAGAGAGTCGGGGAAACCGGAAGTGCCTGGCTACGGCACAGTTTTAGCACTGTCTAGGCTGCGAATCTTACAGAAGAAATCGCAATTCTGTCGTTTGCACAGTATCGACTCCACTGCACTGACCCACTTTGTGCCAAGGGATTGATCCTTATTTTTCAGTGGTCAGAAGGGTTTCCTCGAATGGAATCTACCCTGACAATGCGAACTGAAGCGACGCCGGACCAGCGTATATGCAGCAGTGGGGATGTGGTTGCTTTCCACAGAGGGTAACTGTTGCAAATGCTAGTCGTCACTAGTTCCTTTTTTACTTTAGCGCCAGACGCGCCTATTTCTTTTCTTTCTTTTCATTGAAGTCCAGAGCGCCCTAAATGTAGTACAAACGCTCAGTCCTTTATCTTATCTTATCAAGCACTGCATTATGTTATATGAGGTCACTATGACATCATGATCTAGACATACACACAGCCTCAGCAAGGCAGTACTTCTCTTCCATTCCACACTGCCTTGCCTCACCTTAGTATCATGGTAAGCATAGTCTTGCCTCATTGTAGTAGCATGTAGTATAGCATTCGTCCTCATGGACACAACATGTATTGTAGTATATGTACTTGAATGCAGCAACGGAACAAGCCAGTCTTGTTCTTGTTGGATACCCTTTGCCAACAACCATCTTTCCTTAGTTAAGTTCGAGTGCAGCGCCTAGACTCTGTCAAAGGTCGCCTTCAGTAACCTGCTCAAGGGTTCTCTTATACTCAATATGAGTGGTCTCCCTTAACTCTGGGATCCAAGTATATCACAGCAATATAAAGAAGAGGGGAAAGGTGATAGGGTGTGTGACGATAGGTGGTCACTGACGAAAAGAAGAGGTGGGTAGTGAAGATAGTCTTGTTCTAATAAAGGCAACCTTAATCACAAGGACTAGGCACCTCAACTAAAGACAAGATAGGATAGTGGGGAACTGATTAGAGGGAATCCAACCAGAACAAGACTGGCTTGTTCGGTTGCTGCATTCAAGTATTTATA
>JBBPMR010000539.1:0-18667 GCA_038090415.1 Rossbeevera mucosa | reverse complement strand
GTGGCTGGGATGAGTTACTCTGGTTACGATATCGAAGACGCATTGATTCTTAACAAGGTCAGGCGTACTTCTCGTGCCTTAGTCGGGGTTTGCTCTCATCCGGGTTCGTCGCTTCAGGCTAGTGTGGACCGTGGTTATGGAAGGTGTCAAGTGTTGCGCAAGAACGCAACGCTCATCCGAAAATATCCCAACGGAACGTAAGTCTACTTACCTCTTGCGGGAATCCATTTTCCATTTCCATTTCTTTAGATTTGACAGGCTCGCGGATGCTCCGGTGGATGAGAACGGCACTATCCAAAAAAGGTACGACATCGTCCAGTTAGATGGTCTCGCTGGCGTGGGGGAGAGAGTAGACCCAGGGGACGTCTACGTGAATAAGCAGACGCCGACCAACGCCAACGACAACACGTTTACCGGCCAAGCAGCCACGGTTCCGTACAAGAATGCGCCGATGTCGTACAAGTCCCCCGTAGCGGGGTACATCGACAAGGTCATGGTCAGCGACACGGAGAACGACCAAACGTTGATTAAGGTCCTGATTCGCCAAACGCGACGGCCAGAACTAGGAGACAAATTTTCGTCCCGGCATGGCCAAAAGGGCGTGTGTGGATTGATTGTGAATCAGGAGGACATGCCGTTCAACGATCGGGGCATCAACCCTGGTGAGACCAAAAAAAACACAGGGTGGGTCGTCGTGACTGATTGACGCTCATCGTTCGTAGATACGATCATGAATCCACACGGTTTCCCGTCTCGGATGACGGTCGGGAAGATGATCGAGCTGTTGGCTGGCAAGGTTATTATTTTTCCCTGTATTTCGTGTGCGACATACATAATTACATGCGAATTTGCAGGCTGGCGTTTTGTCCGGCAAGCTTCAATACGGAACTGCATTTGGTGGATCTAAGGTAGGTCCGCTTCGGACATTCCCGGTTCGTTTTATTGAATTCGATGGGCCCCTTGGAGGTGGAGGACATGTCTCGGATCTTGATCGAACACGGATTCAATTACGCGGGCAAGGATATGCTCACAAGTGGAATCACTGGTGAACCACTGGAAGCCTATGTTTATTTTGGGCCCATTTACTATCAGGCAAGGAGATCTCACGCATCGTGGGTCAGTTAAGCTCGACGCTCACTTTTTTTGTTTGTGTGTGGTTTTGTTTTCATTGCAGAAACTGAGTGAGACTTTTTTTTCTTTTTTGTAACCGGTCACCATTGTGCCAGCGGTGGTGGTGGACTGACTTTTGGCACCTGTCACAGAACATATGGTCATGGACAAGATGCACGCCCGCGCAAGGTACGGAAGTTACCGAAATATGGATCGGGGCAAGCGGTGGATTGACGCACGCTGTTTTCTTTTTGTCACAGGGGTCCGCGTGCGACGTTGACACGACAGCCAACTGAAGGTCGATCCAGAGAGGGAGGACTGCGCCTTGGAGAGATGGAGCGCGACTGCCTGATCGGCTACGGGGCAACGCAGCTCTTGCTTGAGCGTCTGATGATCTCGTCCGACAAGTTTGAGGTGAACGCCTGTCAGGAGTGCGGCCTGATGGGCTATCACGGGTGGTGTTCGTACTGCAAGAGCTCTAAAAAGATGGCGACGCTGACAATCCCGTACGCGGCCAAGCTACTCTTTCAGGAGGTGGGTCCCGTTTTTTGTTTTTGTTTTTCCCTTTCCGCCCCCCTTTTCTGTTCCTGATGCCGTGAACTTATCTGTGTGGCTAAAATTTGATCGTCGGGATTTGTTTTGTCTTCGTTTCAGTTGATGGCTATGAACGTCGTACCGCGCCTCATTCTGGACGACGCTTGAAAAAATAAATAAATTGTATTTGATGAACATCACACTAATCTGGCAGCATTTTCTTTGGTGACCGTGGGGTTGGATAAGGAACATGAAGGCGATAAGGCCTCAAGCTGTGTAAGTTCGTTGCTGTGTCGCGCTAAAGGACATAACTATCGAAGTTCGTCAGCCACCCCACATTAGGGTCGTGTGGTGCAACCATTAATGAAAGGTGAAGTGGAAGTGGCAAAGGTGACATGGCTCGTCACTTCTTTTACTGTGTTACACAGGGTGCGAGGCGGCGTTGGCTGACGAGGTACTCCCGCCCGGGTTTTTGAGTTTAATAGGATCCGGTCAGGCTACGATTCATTGATTGAACGCGGCTTTGTGTCCCCTTACAAGTTCCTTGGACTTGTTCATTTTCTCGCTATCAGGGAACGTTCCGGAAGCGTAGGCCACAGCATGTTCCGTGGAGATAGGATTGATGGCCGAGGCGATGTCGTGGCATTGAACGAGGGGACCTGAGGGATTAAAACAGGTGGTCGGAACTCAATTAACCGGGGGCGTGTGGGGTAAGAATAAGACAAGAGATAATAAAATAAAACAAAAGGTGGGTCGATGGCAAGGGTTTGATGAGCTCATGGTTCATGTCCGACGTGGCCGTGTGTGTGTGCGAGCATCGCACGTAGTAACCGCACGTACGCGCCCGTCCACGGGCAGCGTGGCCGGTCACTGGCAGCTTTAGTTTAGAGAGGGTTGCGTGTCCGTTCAGATGAGACGGTCAGAGGCAGAATATCTAAGCATGAAGATTAATGGGGGTCTCGGGTTTTCTGGCTCGAAGACGGCGACATTAAACTCGCAGAGCCGCGATGCAATCGGGCCCGAGTTGTCCTCCTGACTCCGTTCCGAAGACCCGGTCGAGCTTAGACGCCCAGCGATTTCCCGTTTCCCTTGTTTAGCTACATTTTTGTCCATACACACACCCAACACCCACACGCTGGTGGTATTATCATCGACTTGCGACAGCGGAACAGAGACGATGTCGATGAGCGCGAGAGGATCGAACAGTTCGACGGCGCTGCGGCGATTGATGACAGAGTACAAGCAACTCACCGCAGGCGGTTCTCCCGATGGCATGTTTACCGCAGGTGCGAACTCACTCGGCTGCCCTGTTTCGTCGTTGTCATTGTCGTCATTGTCGTCGTCGTCGTCGTCGTCATTCATCTATCTCTCGAACGCCACATCTAAATCGAAATCGAAAACAGGTCCCATCACCGAGTCCGACTTCTTCACTTGGGAAGCTCTGATATGCGGTCCTAAAGATACTCCGTTCGTGCGTATGCAACCGCTCCCGACCCAATTCGTCGCTGATGGCGCGCTAGGAGGGTGGCGTCTTCGTCGCCAAGCTTACGTTCGTAAGTCCGTTCTTGTCCACTCCTTCACCTCGTGTCCTCGTCCTTCACCTTCACACATAATAATCATCCACTTACGCTTTCACACACGCCGTTCATTCACCGTCGTCCGCCACCCTCGGGGGCTTGCACTCCTCCCAACCATGATGTCTCGGAAACTCGCGACAACGGACATTACATACTTAGCCATCCGACTATCCCCTCTCGCCGTTCAAGATGAGATTCGACCCCCCGTTGTTCCATCCCAACAGTACGTTACCCGTCATTGTTTGTCTTGTTTTGTCTTTTTTTTTTTCTTTTTCTTCTTTTCATTTTCATTTTTTCTCCCATTCTCCATTTTCGCGCTCTTCGCTCTTCTATATTCCAACGCCCTTTTCTGCTTTAGTTTGTGTTTCACGTCAGTGATGACGCCATGGGGCTAGTACGAACCCACCATCGCTACTTCCTTCCATTCGGATTAAAACTTGAAACTGAGCTAAACCAAAAGAAAACCCCACATGCGCCCGCTAGCATCGCATCGCATCACATCGCCATCGTGGCACCCATTCTAACCTGTCTTCTTTTTCTGTCTAGTCTACCCTGACGGAAACGTCTGCATCTCGATCTTGCATACCCCGGGTGATGACCCTACCATGTACGAACAAGCTTCGGAACGCTGGAGCCCCGTCCAGAGCGTCGAAAAGGTTTTGCTTAGCGTCATCTCGATGCTTGCTGGTACGTACCTCTCCTATCACCCTCAACCTCGCTCGCTGACGACTTCCCGTAGAACCCAACTTGGAGAGCGGTGCCAACATTGATTGCTGCAAGGTCTATCGCGAGAACAAACAGGTACGCATTCTCCCATTATTTTCTTACTCGTATGTACATGGATTATCGTGCGAATGATAAGCAAAAAAACACATCATCTAGGAGTACGAGCGACTGGTTCGGGAATCCATTAAACAGCAGCTAGGGTTATGAGAGTTTTCGTAGTAGGAAAGAGGTGGTGTACCCGCAATAGCTATACGTCGAAACGGCTCCTGTATGAACTGCTTGGAAACACGAAATGGAACGCGAAAATAAAGGAATTATTTTGAGGGAATGATCGAGCCATCACCATCGACGAAGGCGTCGAAACACGGTGCCGTCATATGCTGGGTCCGATTTGTCAAAGATGTGGCGTTGGACATATTCATTACGGAACATCCCGTCAGGGTCAACGTCCTGCAGCACACATACAAAGTCGTTGAAGCGAGGATAAAGCGTACGAAGCGCATCCGGACGGAGTGGATGTGCCTTTGCCCAATGGGGACGCCCGCTGTGGCGACGTACGATATCCTCGAAACGTTCAAACAATCGCTCGTAAGGCACCTCCATGCCATAGGGCCTGACGATGACGAAACACGTCAGGATAACAAGAACCACGATTAGGAAGAGAATTCTCACTTGTAATGCACGATACCAATCCAGCAAGTCTTCCGACCATAGCTGGGACTCAGCCAAATGTCATCAGCGTCCGAAAACCGGATCTCAATGGGAAAATGCGGTCGCAAACCGTCGGGATCCGCGAATTCTGAAAATAGCCAGGAATGGAGGTCCTGTAGGCAACGCATGGTGTTTTCATACGGTATAGCCCATTCCGTCGTGTGCTGGCGCATCTATTTGTTTTTTCGGAGGAAGAAAGGGTAGTAGTAAGCAATCCGGCAGGTTTAGATTGCCGGGGCGGGTGACAGATGGGGGATGAAGGAAGGCGAGGGGAATGACTCACTCTGATATCGAGATTGAAGATATGGTAACTATCGTTGACTGCGACCTGGTCATCCTTGACGAGCCATGCCGCGAAGCGCGTTGCCCAGACGTTGAAGAAACCAAAGAAGCAACCCAAAAAGAGTACGAATTGGAGCACGTAAAAACCTAAAAGAGTATCCCACAGCCAACTCGCTTCGGGTCGTATTGGCTGGAACGGGAAGGATAAGTAAGTGTGTGATGCGATGTGGGTGGAATGGAGTGGTGAGAGGGGGGGAACGCGGACGGAACGGCCCGAGCCTGGCTTACCTCTGTAGACCTGTCGGCCGAAAAGATGCGCATGGCGTCCGCGGCCGGGTACCACCATATCCGAACGTGCTCAGCCGCCTTGACAAGGCCGTCCAGCCGTCGGACACATTCTTGAAACGTCAGAGTCTGGCGGACCTCCCTGAGTCGAAACGCAGGCTCGACCTGCAACGTGACGGTCAAGATGAGACCGGTACTGCCGAGGCCGCAAATCGAAGCGAGAAAGAGATCGGGTCGCTCCTGGCGGGAACAGGTTACGCGCGTGCCGTCTGCCAGCAGCAGGGACAGGGCGATGACGTGAGTGGAGATCACGCCGTAATTGATGCCTGTTCCGTGGGTCGCGGTGGTGATGATGCCACCGAGCGTCTGGTCGGAAATGGAGCCGACGTTGCTCATGGCAAGGCCGTGCTTGGCGAGCGCGGCGTGGAGGGCGCGGAGAGTGATGCCGGCTTCGACGACGGCGTAGCACTTCTCGGTGTTGACCTGGAAGGGTAGTGGATATGTATGGGCAGATATGTATGGATAGGAGGACATACCTCGAGGATCCGGTCGAGCCTGGTGGTGCGGAGCATGTATCCGGAGGTGCATGGAAGGTCGCTGGGGGAGTGACCGACGCCGACTGCACGACATACGGTGCGCTCGCGGCGAGCGAGATCGAGAACTTGGCGGCAGTGGTGGATATCCTCGGGCTCGAAGAGGGCGTGTGGGGCGCATCCGAAGGTGTGTGCCCAGTTGAGGAAATGGGGGATATGACGAGGGGGGAGGAGGAGATGCATGACTGTGGTGAGTCGAGAGTGACATGACAGAATGTTTATATAGCATTTTCGGAGCGGGAGACAATCGTTCGGTGGACGGGGTTGTCCGAGGAAACGTGGCGGACAAGTCCGGTGTATACTACAGGTCCGATCGTTCAGATCTCTAACTAATTCAGAAAATCGAACACGACCCGGCTCCACTCTTGCCCTTCGTGGAAAAGCACCCCCCGCACCTCCGCGCTGTCCATCTCCAGTCCGAGTTCAAATTCTGCCAACACCATATCAGTCCACTCCCGACCCCCCACGTCACCTCCACACACCTGTATAGAACCCGTGCGGCGCTGCCATCCTCGCATTCTGCTGGAACGTGGGTAGCGAGCTCAGATCCACAGTCCACTGGCAGAGTTCCATTGTTTCGCCCTATGACATAAAACGTCACTGGAGGTGCCCGTGACGCATCAGGAGCCTTGCCTCATCTGTATATCGCATCACCTTGTCCGACTCGGACGTGTATAAGACTGCCACGAAATGGCAATCTACATATGACTTGTACGTCATCATATCACGTCAATCCATCACGGACCCCCCACTTACCCTGGCTGTTCTGTGAGAATTTACTACGGTGAAACAAAATTTAGGCTGATCCACACGGCCACACAATGACCACGTTGCGTACCAAAACTTGGTCTTCACGCGTTGGCTGTACATTCCCGGATCACGTCAGCTCCACTCCATGGGGAAAAAACCCCCATAATAAGACCTTACTTACCCCTTTCGCAGGATCGCACCCTTCATCACCAGGTATTGCAGCCTAATTGCACCGTCACCATTCTCGTCACCAAATCACAATCCAAAACGGTATGGAAAATTTCTCATTACCGGTTTTCGCATATCGGCAGGCTGGCATTGTTCTCCTTGATGTATGCCGGTCGCTTCAGCCAATCCTCGGGTTCTGCCGGAAGCTTCACCTATCGCCTTTCTCAGCCCGTCACCCCCACTTACGAAAACACGGCAACGCTCACTTTCATAATGTACGCCCGTGGTGCGATCACCGTCGACACGATCGTCTGGCGCGAAAGTCCGTACTGTGCGGCACCTCGCACAGTCGCCGTATCAGCATCAAATGGCCGTGCGATCACTTTAATCTTTCCAGAGAACTTGTCCTGCACTTTTCATTCAGTCGCTTTCGAATACCCCTTGGCACACGGAAACTCGCCTCCACCTTGCGGAAAAGATACTCGCTTCCAGCAAACCCTCCCACGAGAAGCAGTGCATCGATCCGTTGCTCAATCTTGCTTGCCTGTTCCTCGATCATCTCCAGGACCTATTGATTCCGTCAGTCCTATCATCGTCATCCCTAGAAACGCCACCTTGCGCCACATACTTGATTGACCACGGGGTCAAAAACTTCCCGTCGAATCAGGATTCCCGGTATTGCCAGCTCACCGTTGATCAGACCAACAGAAGGATCATGCGGGTCTTGTACGTTGAAGCACATAAAATGGAAGTAGGTCTCTGGGGGAATCTGCGTTCAGACCTTAATACGACCCACAAATAAAAATGTCTGACCGTCGTCGCCGTCTCCTTTGAACGAGAGCTTATCCGTCTGGCTGAACGAATGCATAAAATACGCCAGACTCGCCGCATCAAGGTGCGCAGGGTGGTCAGCCAACAGTGTCTTGACCAGCTCTCGAAACCGAAGATCCAAAAAGAGAGAGCCACAGTTCGCGCCCGATCGTGCACACATTTCCGCAATCTCCAGATTCCCGTTCTTCCCGACCTGTCCGATCATCTTGTAACACGCCAAATCCTGACCGGCCGCCAAGTTACATACACGCCTCACCAGAGGAGGCAGAGGCTATACTTACGACCGTGCCACCACCCGCATCACAAATCATAAAGTTTTGGCTCGGGCGCAATTTGTGGAGGTCCGTTAATCGGGCACAATGTACCGCAGCCGCCTCGGGTTCGCTAAAAATAGGGGGATCAAGAAAGATGGCAGGACGGAATGACTATAGGCCTACGTGATGATGCGCAAGCGATCGCGCCAGTTAATATCGCCCGCGTGAGTCGATTGAACGAGGCCTGCTTCGATGGCAGCTGCACGCATGAGATCACAACCTTTAGCATCCCACGCCGCAGGACAAGTTACCACGACGTCGGCGGCGTCTATTGACCGTCAAGGACGAGTTGCCACGCGGACAAGAGAGTGCCTACTTAGATCTGCGACCGCACCTATCTCTCGGGTGATTTCTTCTTTCGCGTACTCCCACAGACATGTTAGGAAGTCGACGATCAGGTTCATGGCCGTTTTGCCCGGCTGTCAAGACATCAAACGAATGAGATACGACATGGATGACAGGGTGGCGACGCGGGGAACTTGCCGGAAGCTGCGGTAAGCGCGGGTCAATGGCAGTTTCGTCGCGCAACGCGCGCGGCTCGAGGAACAGTTTGAACCTGAGGGAAAGAAGGGTAAAAGAATTACCCGGTACGGGTCACAGCCGAAAGGTACGTTGACGTACCACTCGCATCGGACCGTGCCTAACATAGGACTCGAATTCTTAGCTTCGAGTCCCCACGCCAAAACCTGTCCGTGTTCATCGTATAATAGACATGTCGGCACTTTGCGAAATGTCTCAAAAGAACCTGGCCAATGGAGAATCTGCTGGATCGCGCCGGATGCGATGCGGGAGGAAGCATACGCCTGTTTCAAAGAAGGTCAGCCAATCGCCTAAAGTGGATAACCTGTGATGCACTCACCACGCCTGAAAAAGTAGTTCCTGGGACAAGGGGAAGTGGCGCACGTCAGTGGGGGACAGAGTACCCAGAGACTTGAATATGCACCGAAGTCGATGGATATGGATAGACGGCCCTCATCGAACGCACTTCCGGCGGTGTTCTCGTTTCTCTGCATTGGGGTGGCCATGTGGGTCATGCTCGGTACGAGGGACGGCGAGGTGGAGGCATGTCGGGGCGGTACGTGAACAGGGCTGGGCTGATACAACGGGGTTGCCGTCATGCCTATACATCGGAGCCGGTCAGTGAGGCCAAGAGAGGGTCGGCTCGACATACCGTGCTGGACGATGTTGGATGGAGGAGGCGGTGAGGAGGACCCGTAGCTCCATTGGGAATGTGGTGGCGGCGAAACAGGTGTGCCACGGAGAACGCTGCTGCCGGGATAGAAGCTCTGCGGCGGTGGGGAAGGACCACCACTGGGTGACGGGGTCGACGTTAGAAGTGCAGGCTTTTCGTATATCTGCGGGGACGGCTGTGGCCCGGGCTGTTGGTGAACGACTGCGCCGAGGTGTCCTGGGTTGTTCGCTCTGTTAGTGTACTCGTCGTCCTTGGTAGCTGGTTCACCACAGCAACCCATTGGTCGTGAAAAAGAGAAAAGGCGCAACGTGCGACGAGCATGTGCACGGCCATGAGCGCTTGCTCAGAGACTAATTAGGGTCGTTCCAATCCATCTCAATGAAGCTCAAATCCATCGCCGCCGTTTGGCCAACAGATCCCTTCCGTCCAAATATCCAGCTCAAAAACTTCCTTGACGCGCTCGCAGACCATCCCCGTCTCACACCAGCAGCCGTACGCTCCGCCAGAGCACTGTTGGACGACAACGTACGGCACAAGGTGACCCTCGTCTGTTCCCATCCACTCACCCTCCTTACCCCCTTCTTCACAGTACCCCCTCTCTAAAAAAACGCTAGAGCCCGCTTCGATGCCCAGGCACTACCAACGGTTGGTCCAGGGATATGAAAAGAGTGCACAGGGCATCCGGCGGCCGTGGTGGCAGGTCTTTTTCGGCATTTGGCGGTAGTCGTTCTCTGTACCTCGTTTTTTGTTCCGTCCCAGCGTCGTGCCCGCCCATGCTCGCAGCGCATGTCGAATCTGTGTTCCTGACTGACATCCTCGTCTACTCAAAATACTTGCATTGTCAAACACAGTCATATTGTACCAGATTTCGGAATTTGCGGTCCCCCACCATCCCGTCCGGGTTGGTTTGGCTCCGAGGTTGGCCAGACCATGATCCGCTGATCCATCCGTCAACTACATAGTCTGTGGGGTCCCCACTCATCGCATTTTTCATCTCGGTCCGTACCTCGGGATTAGCGTGGGTATCAGCCTATCTGCATTCCAGGACATCCCCGAAACTAAAAATGATGGTGATTCCAGACCCGCGCCCGTAACAATGAGACGGAATGGATCTTACCACAATCACAATCAACCATCTCTCTTGGTTTATTTCACATCGTCACCTCCAAGTGCAAACGGAAATGAGATACTTCCTACACAGGTTGCGCACCAGCACCATAGTCTTGGTCTCCTTCACAGAAATCACACATGCCCACCACGAGTTCGGCTCCTAACGAAATAAACCGTTCAATTTCGTTGGATCCGAAACTATATCTTGAGCAAAACCTGTGGTAAGTGATAATAGTACACCGCGACAGACCGCCAGGGCGTTCATCACGTCGCCCAAACCTCGCCGCGTCCTTCTCATAGAACACTGCATAGCCATCCACATCATCGGTCCTGAGATTGCGTTCTAATCTCGACATCGTCTGATGGAACCCTCCACGGAAGTAGTTGGTTCTTCGATTTGTTCCTCTTCCTCCCTTCCTTTCATATATGTCCTCCTCTTGTCGCAGCCTCTGCAGCATCTATTAAGCACAACGCCAACACATGATTGCACGGCATTGGAAGTGAGAGCCCGAGGTTAGAAAATGCAATCGACCCCAGTGCAAGCTACGCTGCGGAAGTCATCGGTCGACTTTCCTGGATTCTTGTGCACAGACGGAAGGTCATCAATGCTCTATAGAGAAGGCTAGGATGTAGCTTCCGTGTTCTCGATCTGCATGATGCATCCCGGCACTTCCCGTGATCGTATAACACCCACAGCTCCTCTTGTGAACAAACCCTTACCTGCTGGGTCTCATAGAGAAGCAATCCAGCACTGAGTGGCTTACAGGAGCAGAGATAAAACACGGCAATAACGTCAAGCCCCACGAGACTGATGAAATGGCAAACGACGGACGACCAAAGAAAAGACCGTCTGATCTAGTCGTCGATGTCGCCCACTGTCACAAACAGATCCGCGATGATTTTTCCCTCCTGTCAGAGCTTGAGGAATTCGTAGGCATCGATTCACTTTTCGATCTTTGGGCGTGTGGTCACAACAATGAAACCGTAATGGCTATGCGCATGGACAGTATATCAGATCGGCCCGAGACGGGTCGGCGCATTAGATCAACGAATGGTATAAGAGACCGCGAACGGAACCGTGAGGAAGCCTCAAGTGAGGTATAACGTATGTCCTCCCATGGTTACTCCAGGCCTTGGCACATCCAATAGGCAAATCCCCAAGAGCAGTACGCAGGTCCCCCAGGAAGAGTTCGTCGTATCGATGTAGTTCCCTGGGCGATATAAGAGAGAGAGCAGGGCGAGTAACAGATGGACTATGGCAAAGTCTACCTTGAATTCATTCGCATGATACATATAGCGGGATGCAGCGGGTGGACGTCATACATACACGGCCCCAAGTGCTACCCGTTGCACACGGATAGCTCGTGGTTGATGCGGCATTATCGCCGTTACACTCACATGGTTGTGGTCTACAGGCCATCTCGTGCGGAGTGTAATGCAGGAAATACGAATCGACTCGGGTGTCATATAGATGGCACATCTGTGCAACTCGGCCGCAGAATCCATCACCTTGCCGAGTGCGGTCCGAAAACAGGTACGCACCCCTATTCACTGCGCGTGGCCCGTCAGTAAGATGGCGTGGAACACGGAAATAAGTAGGTCCCTTACTTTCTGGTGAACGCGAAACCCTCGTGTAGATAGACAAGAAGCGGGGCCGAACGGCTAGAACGAAGTGGTGAATGAAATCATAGTACGATCCACGCGCAAAACACCATACAAACACGCCGTGCAATAATCAAACAAGGGCGGCCGGCCCCGGGTGGCTTGCATGCAGTCGGCCTTGCGACTAGCCTCTACCGACAGGGTACTTGAAACTGTTCGACGTGTCACAAGATCACAATGAACAACGCGCAGTGCAAGTGAAATGACTCGGAAGCTGCGCATCTGCAATTGCAATACCAATGACGTCAGCAAAGTATTCTTACACGACGGATGTAGACGGTGGTCGAGGAGAAAACGTGTCGACGTCTGCCTCACCTACCCATTCACCTCGGCCGAGGTAAAGTCGTCATGAAGAGCGCGACTCGGAACGATTTCGACCAATCAGACGAACTCAAGCCACCTTTTTTCGAGGTCCGCTCGGCCGTGACCAAGTCGCGACCTTTCGGTCCGACTATTAGGTGTAAGCTTACACCTCTTTCACAGGCCAGCAGCCTAGTCCTGACGAAGTCTGCGACACAAGGTAAAGAAGATGTCCGGGAGCATCTGCTGTGAACTTGAAAATGCAATGGGATCGTCACCTCTGCTGGTGATGTTGATATTATGGGCCTCACTGGAAGTCAATTACATGAGTCGATTATGGCATGTGCCAATGTACTCAGCGAGAGAGAAAACGTAAAATAAAAATACGTTCGCTATGATGCGACGCCATGAAGGTTGGCCAGACGTTGACTCGCGCGGCACAGCTCTGCTCTCCCACGTCGTACTATGAGAGGAACACACTGGCGGTCATCATACAGTACATTAGAGAAGTTGAAGATGGTTTGTCCGGGCTCCGGGCCCGCTGGGTGTAACCGATCTGTCAGTAACGAGGTGCCAATGATGGCGTGAGTACTAGTAACCTGAACCTAACTTACAAAGAAGCTGAGTGGTCACTGGTTCGGGAAAGGGAACATGGGTGTCTGGCTCGAGGCCAGATCCATCGGACCTGGCGGGCGGGCGTTATGTGGACACGGGGAAGACTAGGCCTGCTGGGTGCTGAACAGTGGCCACTGACAACGCAAATTTGTCCTAAGACTGCCAAGAGCAGGAGGCATGAGAATGGCCAAGTACTGCTGAGAGCAGAGCGGAGGCGCCAGTCAACTCATTGCCAGAGGAACGACTCGGAGACGGGGTGCAAGGTCTCCGTTGATCAAGTCAACTGTGATTTTCTCTCTTGCTGACATCGACTCGTACGATTCGGAATGTGTCCGAATGGGTATACAAAAAATTCAAGAAAAGACTCGGATCGCATCGTAGGACGTCTACCATAGACATAGCACGCGAATGCACGACAAGGTGGTACTAACAACAGGACCATGAAGCCATAATCGGTGCCAGTGATGACGGTCGAGGAATACGTCCGCCCGATGAGCTGATAAGCAGGGGGCATGGCAACGAACGAGGGCTCAAAAGCATCAACATCACGAGCATTACGCGGAAAACGATGGCGGAAACAAACGCAAAATCCCAGATGCCCCGGCCGATCAACTGAGTCAAGCTGTTATCCCTCCCCTTCATAAATATCGCAGCGGCGCTAACCAGTGGACCTCCCGTCAACCCAAGAGATGCACCACGTCAAAAGATCACCTCCGTCTCTGTCGGAAATTTGTAGTTCCACACTGCCAAGTGTAGTGCGCCTAGCATACACCACGTAGCGCACATCGAGACAGTCGAGGCATCCTTCAAAGGCCCGGCTGATGGAGTAACGGACGATGACCTGCAACACGAACCAGATCAATTGGACGGCAAAGATGGCATTTGACACAGTATCCGATTTGCTCCTGCCTGAGCGAACTGCATAATTGTGACGAGAAGGTACGGTAACGCCTAGCGCTACTAGGCGCTCATGGTGTAGAAATGAAACAAATGGATTCAATGGAATGCCTGCAAGAACGCAACAAAGTTACAACATAAGGGCTTGTCCAACCCGGGGCATTCGCGCAGACGGAATATGCGGAGAGCTCTTCATAGAGTGCACTCCACCATGGATCATTATGTAATTGATTTTTTTTTAAATTTAAATAAAAAAGAACCTATCGGATTATCCACTGACACTGACAACCTTTTTCAAAGTTTGGAACAAATTCAAACAATCTGATTTTCTTATAACAAGTACGGTACGTAAAGAGTGCACAAGTAAATCAAATCAATCAATAGACAAAAGACAGACTTAGAGGTCACAACAAGCAGAGGCACATATATTCACGTTGGCGAAGACGTGTGGCCATGCCCTAACCAAATACTCGGTCCGAGTAGTAACTGATCAAATTCAAGTTGCACCTTCAAAGCTTCAGCTTCAACGTTCAACGTCTAAATTTTATTCTGCCGCATTTTATCTGCGTATATGGCGGCACGAACCAGCAACGCGAAGTGGTAATCGATATTCGTTGTGCGTTGCTATGACCATGGAAGGGTGCATCGCAGTTCGGCTATTCCAGGTTCATATAATGCGGATTTTTCTTTGAGGAGGTTGTGAGTAGTTTCAATTATCCATATGGTGTACACGTTGTGGCAAATTTCTCTGGTTTCCACTCATGAATCCATACCTGGAACCCTGCTCAGTGCTTGTTCTTCATCAGACATAGCAGGTCACAGTGGAAGTAAGCTATATGCTTACCATTGTCCTCTTTGACACATTGTTTGCTAATTGAAGTAATTTCAGATACCTCAATGTCTGTGTCTGTGTCTGTGTCCAGGTCAGCCTTGCTCATTTTGTACTTCTGGACATTCGAAAAGGTGAATATATGCATATCAAAATATCACATACCTTTTCATGGGAAACATCCTGAGTCGGTGTTGCTGTCCAAGATGACACTGCATTACCACTTCCACCCAGACTCAACAACTCTGAGTCTCTGCCAAGTCCAAGCCAATGACTCTGGGCCTGATGGGCCTGGGGATGGGCTGGAAGCTTGATGGTGAACAGTAGTTGTTGATCTGCACCCACCTTGCACTGTTGAATGAACAATTATTCGTTCTACATAGAGTAGTACCTATGACACTAGTATTATGTAAGTTAACACTCGCTTATACATCTGAGTTTAATTAACTTCTTGTACTCAACCACAATGCATCTCGGTCCAACCTAAGAACCTACCTGGTAAGTCTAGCTCTCTACTCTCTGATTCCCAAGTGTAAGCACTGCCATATGGCATGCTACCACTTCTACAGGTTATGAGCCCTGGTAGCGAAAGCAGTACATCATGCCTTTATGGCTGCAGCACCTGCTAGCTCCAGAAGATTCACTGCTGCGTGGAAACGCTGCACACAGAGGTTGCAAATCCACACCTTGTGCTTCACTGCTGCAATGGTTTTGTACTGCTGCACAGAAACACTGCACACAGAGGTTGTAAACCCAAACCTTGCGCTTCACTGCTGCAATGGTTCTATACTGCTGCACAGAAACGCTGCATGCAGAGGTTGCAAACCCACACCTTGCGCTTCACTGCTGCAATGGTTTTGTACTGCTGCATGGAAATGCTGCACACAGAGGTTGTAAACCCAAACCTTGCACTTTACTGCTGCAATGGTTCTATACTGCTGCGCAGAAATGCTGCACGCAGAAGCTATAAACCTAAACCGTGCACTTCATTGCTGCAATGGTTCTGTACCTCTGGAAGGGGGAACCTATGTCAGTTCAGAACACTGACTAGTTCATGTTTCCAGAACCAACTATGTCTTTCTTCTCCGCTGTTACCCTTCCTACTTTCACTGGTGCCAACTGGTCCCAATGGTGGCCTATTGTCCACTTGTACATTCAGTCAACCAGCTGTGCCTGGGTCCTCTCCATCCCAGCCCCTACCTACAAATCCGGCGACACTCTCAACACAATGAATGTCTGGCTTTTCTGGAGGAAGGCCAATGATACTATTGTTGGCACCATCAAGCTATATCTATTTGAGTCCTTGAGGAGTAAGTATTTCAAGAAGGACAACACCACTACCTTTGTCCAAGCTCTCAAGAACAAGTATGACACCCCTGGCATCACTGGGGCCTTTGCGCTCTTCAAAGAGCTGCTGGACACAAAGGTGGCCCAGTCCTTGCACCCTGCTCCCTCCATCAATCAAGTGGAGACTCTCTTCTCATGCCTCAAGGCTGTGGAATATGAGCTCTTCCCCAAGGTCCAGGTGATGCTCCTGCTCACCAAGCTCCCTTCCTCCATGGACATCATTGCACAGATGATCGCACAGAAGAGAGACACCACCAGCAAGGTCATCGACCCCACTGTAAATGTGATCTGATAGGCTGCGGTCCTATCATGGGACCAGCGCTATATGAAGGAAAATCCGAAGGACCCTCAGGCTCACAAGATCAGTGCTGTCAAGCACAAGGGGGATGACCCCACATTTAAAAAACAGCAGCAGTTAAATGACAGCAGCACTAAAAAGAACAAGAGAAAGCATGGGAAGCGTGGCGGCAAGAAGCGCCACGAACATGAGGCTTCCTCCTCCACCAATGACCACAACCACACCCACATTGCCTTCATAACATATACCACTAGCCCTGAGCCCTTTCTGAAGGCGACCTTTGACGAAGTCTAGGCGCTGCACTCGAACTTAACTAAGGGAAGATGGTTGTTGGCAAAGGGTATCCAACAAGAACAAGACTGGCTTGTTCCGTTGCTGCATTCAAGTATTTATACTACTGTACATCGTGCACAGACCATGCTGTGTCTAACCTACCCTAAAGTACATGTGTATACAATGAGGCAAGGCTATGCTTACCATGAGGCAAAAAATGAGGCAAGGCTATGCGGAATGGAAGAGAAGCATGCCTTGCTGCAGACAGATGTTTGTCTAGACTATGATGTCATATTACATAATGCAGTGCAAGATAAGATAAGATAAAGGACTGAGCGCTTGTGCTACAGTTGGGCGCTCTGGACTTGTTCGAAAAAGAAAGAAAAGAAATAGGCACGTATGGCGCTAAAGTAAAAAAGGTAGAGTGAATGACTAGCATTTGCAACATTACCCCCCTTCTAGGGAGGATATTCCAGATCCTCAGAGTCACTAGGCCAAGCCTCAGCGCATTCCGGAGAGAAAATAGACTCGATTTCGGATTCATCAGAGTCATAAGCTGCCTGAATTGATTTTGAATGATTCAGGTCGAAAAGAGATAATGCATCCCGCGCATGAGTAAGATTTCGAGCAGGCTCCCATGTCCTGTCGTCCTCTCCATAACCTTTCCAATGTACCAGATACTGGAATCCTCATCCCCGTTTTCGTCGATCCACGATGTAATCCACTTCAAACTCCGAGGTACCTTCATCGTCAATCACCACTGGACCTGGGCGAACAATAGGTTGACCTGCTAGGGGTTCGAGATATGGTTTTACCCTTGAAACATTAACCGTGTTATAAGCATGGCTGCCTAATGGCAATGCCAAGGTTACAGCATTTTTGTTGTTTATGGCCGTTATTCTATAAGGCCTGATCCATCGGTCATTTAATTTGGGACAAGTTCTAGATGAGCCCATCGAGAGATGTTCTGAAGATAACCACACTTGATCGCCTATCTTGTAGGGGGGTGCTTCGGAACGATGAAGATCTATCTGTTTCTTGATCCTCTCTCTGGTTTTTTCCAAGGCGCTTCTAGCGCATTCGCGATTTAATCACATTTGTGAGACTAAGTCCGCGGCTGAAGGGGCTTTGGACAAAACGACTTCGAAACCAAGTCTAGGTTCGAAGGTTTTGTTCACTTGGAACAGGGAAAATCCAGTAGCCGAGGACTGGGTGTTGTTATATGTAAACTGGGTGATGGCTAGAAGTTCTGCCCATTTATCTTGTTTTTCTAGGGTGTAGAGCCTAAGATACTGTTGTAGCTCTCTGTTCACCCTCTCGGTCTGACCATCCGTTTGCAGATGATAGGCCGTTGACATTTTTCTTTGAATGTTCAACATTCGACACAAATCTTCCATGACAACGGAAGCGAACTGAGGTCCACGATCCGATACAATCAAATCGGGAAGTCCATGGTGTTTCCATACGTAATCCACATACAACTTGGCCGTTCCCAAGGCCGTTATCTCTTTTGTTGTAGGGATAAACATTGCTTCTTTCGAGAAGCGATCCACCATGACCAGGATAGCGTCAAACCCATTGCTATTGGGTAATCCAGTGACGAAATCCGCACTAACTTCTTTCCAGGGTCCAGCTGGAACTTCCAACGGCATTCCTTTACCGCTAGGCATTGTGTTACTCGGCTTCATGCGAGCACACAGATCACAACGACTGACGTATTCCTTAACGTCGTTCCTCAGGTTCAGCCAATCATATGAATGCTTGATCAGCTCAGAGGTCTTTTCCACGCCTTTGTGACCTGCTAAGAGATGGTCATGGAATTGAGTGATTATTTGGGTTCTTAAAGACTGTGGAACCCAGACACAATTGGCGTAATGCCACAATCCATTTTGGAGGATAGATCCATCGGATTTATCCACACCCAAATGTGCTTTTACTATTTTATCAAATACAGGGACTTCTGTGGTTTCCAAAGTTCTCTTCGTACTCTGCACAGTATCAACCCTATTGATCCGTTGTGGTGGAATCATGACCATGTTTCGATTATCTGATTTGATGAACTTACAGCGCGCCATACGGCAGCGACTGTAGTTGTGAAGCTATCTAGCAAAGGGCTAGACTCACCGGGGAAGGTTCTGACGGTTGAGGGTTAGCACGTAGTGGTTTGAGTACAAGATGCTATTAGAACTCAGATGTGGAGTTTGAATATATATACATGTGATTATGTAAGTACTACCATATGTGGAACGAACTATCGTTCATT
>JBBPMR010000538.1:0-18699 GCA_038090415.1 Rossbeevera mucosa | reverse complement strand
AAGATAAGATAAGAAACTAAGGACTGAGCGCTTTGTGTTACATTTGGGTGCTCTGGACTTCAATGAAAAGAAAGAAAGAAATAGGCGCATATGGCGCTAAAGTAAGAAAAGAACTAGTAACGACTAGCGTTTGCAACAACAAGTGGCATCCAGTAGCATTCATGTTGCACAAGATGACCCCTGAACAAAGAAACTATCTCATAGTGGATAAAGAGATACTAGCCATCATTACTTCTCTAGAATCCTGGCAACACTATTTGGAAGGTGCCCGACACCCTTTTGAGATCTGGACAGATCATAAAAACCTCCAGTATTTCATGAAGAGACAGATCTCTCATGTAGACAAGCAAGATGGGCCTTATACCTAACCCGATTTGATTACAAGTTGATCAACAAACCAGGGACTTCAATGGAGAAAGCAGATTCCCTCTCTAGAAGAGCAGATCACACTATCGGAATAGAAACCGATAACACCAACATGGTTATGATTCCACCACATAGGATTCAAAGGATTAAAACGAGGAGTACGAAGAGAACTTCGGAAACTCCGCTTGATCTGTTATTAGATAAAATAGTTCAAGCACATACAGGTGTGGATAAACCCGATGGATCTCTCCTCCAAAACAGATTGTGGCTGTACGCCAATAAAGTATGGGTTCCACAGACACTATGGACCCAAGTCATCACTCAATTCCATGACCATATCTTAGCAGGTCACAAAGGCGTGGAAAAGACTTCAGAGCTGATTAAGCGTTCATATAATTGGCCAAACTTGAAGAGCGACGTAAAAGAATATATCAGTCGCTGTGATCTGTGTGCTCGCATGAAGCCAAGTAATACAATGCCTAGTGGTAAAGGAATGCCATTAGAAGTTTCAGCTGGACCCTGGAAGGAAGTTAGTGCAGATTTCGTCACTGGATTACCCAAAAGCCAAGGATTTGACGCAATCTTAGTCATGGTAGATCGCTTCTCCAAAGAAGCTATGTTCATTCCTACAACCAAAGAGATAACGGCATTAGGAACAGCCAGGTTGTATTTGGACTATGTTTGGAAGCATCACGGACTACCCGATTTGATCGTATTGGATTGTGGATCACAGTTCGCTTCATTTGTAATGGAGGATTTGTGTAGGATATTGAACATCCAAAGAAAGATGTCAATGGCTTATCATCCACAAACTGATGGTCAGACCAAGAGAGTAAACAGAGAGCTACAACAGTACCTTAGGCTCTGTTATAACTGGCCTGGGTAGGGTCGATTATAGACTCGATGGGTACTAAGGCTAGGGCTGAGGAGTCCTAAGGTAGACACCAGAGGACGATGATGGTTAGGGGAGTCTGAAGGGGAAGGCCTAAGGATAACTAGGGCTAAGGGTTACCTTGAGTGCTTTACCACGAAGCATAACACAAGGGTTTGAACAGAGGAGACCAAAGGGGAAGCCTGAGGTCGACGAAGGACGATGGTGAGGAGCACACACTCAGAGGGATGAAGGGCTGGGCTGAGAGCAGGTATATTCGAGAGAGAATCAAGTGATAATCGAGTAGCTCTAGCTTAGTGTTACAGGAAGGGTGTCTAGGGTTTATATACTAAGGGAATGGAAGGTCATGGAACATGACCAAAGGGTATGTGTCAGCCGCAGTATGAATGAGTCATGAAGACTGCGGATGAGTAATGGAACACTAAGCAGGGTAAAGGGGAATGAGTAATGCAAGGGCGAAGGGTATGAGTAATCCGCAGTGTGGAATGAGTCATGAAGACTGCGGATGAGTAATGAGCAATAGTAAGCAGATGACAAAGCCAGTGAGTCATCACGAGTAAGAAGAATGAGTAAGCATGAGTGAGTAAGAGTCTAGGCCACTAGGGCAAAGGGGAAATAGTAAAGGGCAAAGGGAAGCAGAGAGGAGTGCAAGGGGGAGTCCCTGGGGGTGGCGGGAGGCAGCAGGGAACCACGGTGAGCATAGGAGAACAGAGAGAACAACGGAAGGAGAAGGAATAGTCCAGGTGAGATTCGAGCATAGGACTTGGTAGTCTGGAGCAAGAACCGAAGAGAAGAGAAAGGAGAAAAGAAACAATAGATCATAACAGGCTCTATACTCTAGAAAAACAAGATAAATGGGTAGAACTTTTAGCTATCGCCCAGTTCTCATACAACAACATCCAGTCCTCAGTGATGGGATTTTCTCTGTTTCAAGTGAACAAAACCTTCGAACCTAGACTTGGTTTTGAAGTTGTTTCGTCCAAAGCCCCTTCAGCAGCGGACTTAGTATTTCAGATGCGATTGAATCGTGATATCGCCAAACAAGCATTGGCAACCACCAGAGAGTGGATCAAGAAACAAATAGATCTGCATCATTCGGAAGCACCCCTCTATAAGATAGATAATCAAGTGTGGCTTTCCTCAGAACATCTCTTGTTAGGCTCATCCAGAACTTGCCCAAAGTTGAATGATCGATGGATCGGTCCATATGGGATTATGGATATTAAAAATAAAAATGCAGTAACCTTGGCATTGCCTAGTGGCAGCCGTGCTTACAACACGGTTAATGTTTCAAGGGTGAAACCCTACTTAGAACCTATGCATGGTCAACCCATTGTTCATTCAGGTCCTTTAGTGGTCAATGATGAGGGTACCACTGAGTTCGAGATAGATTATGTTGTAGATCGAAGGAAGCAAGGAAACAGATTCCAGTATCTAGTATACTGGAAAGTTTATGAAGAAAGCGACAGGACTTGGGAGCCTGCTCATAATTTGACACATGCATAGGATGCACTAAACAGTTTTGACATGAATTACCAGAAAGCAATTCAAGCTGTTTATGACTCTGACAAATCTGAAGTCGAGTCTATCTTCTCACCAGAGTGTGCTGAAACTTGGCCTAGTGACTCCGAGGATCTGGAATCTCCTCCCTAGCAGGGGGGTAATGTTGCAAACGCTAGTCATCTCTAGTCCTTTTTCTACTTTAGCGCTATACATGCTATTTCTTTTCTTTCATTTTATACAAGTCCAGAGCACTCAAAAGTACTATAAGCGCTCAGTCCTTTATCTTATCTTATCTAGCACCGCATTACATAATATGATCACACTATGACATCACAATCTAGACTTACACATTGTAAACACATGTCAGTGCTTCTCTTCCATTTCGCACTGCCATAACATAGCCTTTTGCCTCATTGTAGTAGCATGTAGTTTAGAGTAGGTTAGACACAGCATGGTCTGTGAGCATGTAGCTGTAGTATATAAACTTGAATGCAGCAATGGAACAAGCCAGTCTTGTTCTCGTTGGAATACCCTTTCAACACCTCTTCTTCCTAGTTTTTACGTTCAAGTGATTCAGCACCTAAGCGTTGCTAAGGTTGCCTTCATGGAGTGTGTACAGATGCCTTTTTTTTTTCTTATTTCCCATTTAAATAGCATTTTTAAAACAAAATGTCATTTTACAAACTACATAGGGATGAAACATAAATAAAAAAATAAGCTAATTGTCATTGCTGCACCGTGGTTGTGGCCATGGTGTTGCCGCGACCCGCTCTGCCACTGCCACTATCTCATCCTTGTCCTCGTTGCATTGTGATTGTGGTGTGCCTTGACCCGCCCTGCCGCTGGTGCATGACACATTGTCATTGTCATTGTTGTTGTCACTGCCATTGCCATTGCCATGGCACATCATCAATGTTGTCGTTTCCATTGCCATGATGGTCGTTGTTGTCACTGTTGTTCCAGTCGCGGTCACCGGGACACTGTGTTGTTGTTGTCCAATCGTGGTCACTGGGATACCCCATCATTGTCCTGCCATTGCCGTTGCCATGGCACATCGTCGATGTTGTTGTTTCCATTGCCACAATGGTCGTCGTTGTCGCTGTTGTCCTAGTTGTGGTCACCAGGATGCCACATCATTGTCATCATCCAATCGCGGTTGCCAGGATACCCTGTCATTGTCCTGCCATTGCCATTGCCGCAACAGTCGTTGTCATTGCCATTATCCCAGTCGCAGTCACTGGGATGCCATGTTGTCATTGTCATTGTTATTGTCATTGTTGTCTGTATTGGCATTGTGGCCTGGGGTCATCATCCCAGTTGGGTCTATGTGTGCAGTGCAAGGGAGAGAGAAAGGGTGAGGGTGAGAGGTGAGAGCGGGGGGTGGGCTAAGAGCGAGAGTGGCAAGATGGCGACAATGTGTTTTGTCATTGTTGTCGTCATCTCTGACGTGTGCATTGTGGTGTGAGCACGAGGGTGAGAGGTGAGAGGGGTGGTAGGCCGTATGCGAGCATGAGAGGGAGGTGAGGGGTGAGATGATGACAACGACAACACATTGTTGCCATCTCTATCATGTTTCTTGCGGTGCAAGGGGGAGGGGCATGGGCATGGGCAAGAGGGAGTAGTAGGTAGGCCGAGAGCGAGAGCAGATGACGACAATGATATGACGTGATAATGTCATCATCTTTGTCACCATTATGTTCATTGGAATGTGATGGCGGAGGCAAGAGCAAGGGGTGTGGGTGTAGGTGCAGGTGCAGATGGGCCAAGTGCAAGAGTGAGACATCACTGGGACGTTGCTGCCATTGCTATTTTACTAGTATTTTCTAAATTGGTTAGGCCTAGCTTGAGGTTCATCCATCGATTTAGGAATGATTTTCCCACAATATATACATATTCCAGTCGCGGAAAACATAAACATATATATAGATATATATACTAGCATGATTATTTGTGCATATTATTCCTGCAATTCAACATGTATGTCAAATTGCAGGAAATCTAGATATAAACATTGACATTGATCAACCATCATACCTATCCGATATGTGAAATATCAGGCAATTATGTTCGACATATGTTACAAACCTCATCTTGCAACCTAGCTTTAGTGCTTGTTATCTTATCTTATCTTATCTAAGCGCGCACCAATCTTATCTAATCCATCAAGCGCCCAATCTATATCTTATCTAGTCACGTGACTCAGTCTAGACCATTATGATGTCACACCTCATGGCTAGTGCATGCTACAAGCATGGTAGCCTCATTGTATAGTTCTAGACCAATGTTCTCACAAGCGTGTGAGTCATTAGTACATATATGGTAGATAGTCACACAGTACATCATAGCATCAGTAAGCACCGGCCCCAAACCAGCCTCATTGTAACCTCGTGTAACTTAGTATATATACAATGCCAGTCCAGCTAGACTCCTTAGTCTGTTCTGGTTGATTTTCCACCCAAACAGTTTCCTATTCCTTAGTCTTGTCTTTGAGGTGACCGAAGCCTTCTTGGTTTAAGTGTTGCCAACATAAGAACAGACTCTTTTCTACCTTCCCTCACCTCTTTTTGTCCATGACCACATATCGTCACAAACCATTCATATTTGGAAGATCAGGTTACCATCCCTAGAAAGCAACTAGGTGCCCACTGCTGTTTATACGCTCATCTGGCGTAGCTCTAGTTCGCTTTGTCAGGGTAGATCCCATTTGAGGGAACCCTTCTGACTGCTAGAAAATAAGGATTGCCCCCTTGGTGCAAAGTGGGTCAGCACAGCGGAGTCGATACCGTGCAAACGACAGAATCGCGATTTCTTCTGTAAGATTCGCAGGCTTACAGACCTAAATCTGTGCTGTAGCCAGGCATTCCTGGTTCTTCGACTCTACCTATCGACACACGTGCGGTGCTCATGCACACTGCTATTGCTTTTACAGTAATAGGACGAGTTGAGAAGGACTCTTCGTGAGATCCCCCTCGTCAACAAGGTATAAGTGATCGAGTCGCTGGTCTCTTCGTGAGCATCACCTCGTTCAAAATAGATTATCAACACTTGTTCAAAAACTGCTACATAGCAGTCCGACCCACTCTTAATGTCCCTCGTCTACCAATCATTGAAGACGATTACGACCCGAATGACACCCCCATAGCAGATATCCCTATAGAATTCGAAGGCAACTGGCCTTTTTGGTTACAACAAGAATTCTTGCGCTTTACCCTTGACCCAGGTCATATCCCCGTCCTCATCAATCACACCTCTCACCCCTACGAATCAACAATTGAATTCGCTTGCATAGACCATAATGTCCAGATGCAGCATGGATCCGATTGGCCAGTCCCACCGCAGCAGATCACCTACCCCAACTGCACGTGCCCCACCTGCATTCCAATCGAACAACCTAGCCATCCAAATGCAGCAATTGCTGCAACAAATGCAGAACATGCAACTAGTGCTAACAATATCGGAAGAACGAGCCGCCGCCACCGAAGTCCAGGTACAAGAGGCCCACGACCGATTGGACCTCGCTCCATCCTTAGATGCTCCGAACATATACAAAGGCAAAAGAGCTGAGATCATCCCAGATCCAGGGCTCTATGATGGATCTTACCAGAAGTTTGATGAATGGTGGACTAAAATGTTGGTATTCCAAGAAGGCAACAAAGAACTATTCACCAATACAAAAAATTGGACTCTGGCGGTGCTGTTCCAAATAGGAGTTGAATCAGGGAACAAGGACAAGAATGGCGTGGGCGCATGGGCTTGCAACGAAATAAAAAAATATCGACTTCCAGGAGCATCATTCCCCTCGAGTACACTACTCGAGAAAACCCTCTCAGATCGCTTTCAAATAGGCAATGAAAGAGACATAGCAATACGACAACTCCTTGCCAAGAAACAAGGAAAAAATGAGCGCACCCAAGTCTTTCTGACTCAGTGGCTAGCACTCTATGATCAGGCAGGTTGTGACCCCACTATGGGCATCACCCTTCTTGAACAAGGAGTTTGTCAAGATATCATTTGACATATGTTCATGCAGAATGAAAGGCCAGCAACTCTGGGTGACTACATCGGCACCATCCAGAAGTATGCCAATGCGATCGAGTTCTTTGAGACTCGTTTTAATCAAACCAACTCTCATCACCAAGACCCTAACACGATGGAAGTTGATGCAGTACACCATGCATGGGAAGAACCTTCTGCTTATGGAGGGGGATCCAAATTGTTCACAGCGGCTGCAGCTGCAACCAAGGAAATCAACACGATCGGCTGCTTCAATTGTGGCAAAGATGGACATCGTGCCTGAGATTGCAAAGCAGCATCTACTCGCTGCTCTGAATGCGGGTTCTCACGTGGAGGACATCGCAAACAATGCTCCAAATTTGGAAAGAAGGCCCACGTCATGGAGACAACCATGTCAACAAACAACCCATTTTTAAAGCCCCTGGCTCCTTCCTGGCAGAAGGCAGTGCAGGGTATGGACTTAGAAGCTGCTAGGGCCTATTTCTGTGATATGGAAGTGATGTCGGGAAAAGCTGAATGAGGACCTTATCGGGTAAGGTACCCTCATCCCAGATGAACAATGTTTCTTTTACTTCTGTTCCTTTACATACTTGATGCCTAAATAGTGCTAGTACAAATTCATTTTCTTTACAAAGTCATAATAGTTTTGATGCCCTTCAATCTCATGTATTATTAGATACTCCTATTTCTTCTCCGTTATCTTGATGTAGTAGCCTACCAGATAACATAACCGAAGCAGCGATCTCGAAAGAGCACGGTCACCAGGAAGTGACACTTAATTCTGCTTATAAAGAAAAAAATATTTCCTTTCAGAACCCAACTGATTGAAAAGTGCGCACCCTTAAGCCACTTAGGGAAATACTTCTAAAAATCGATATAATCCAAAAAGACAAAAACATCGCAGTAAACGCCCTACTGGATAGTGGTGCTAATGGAATATTTATCGATATGGAATGGGCAAAGAAAAGCTGCATTCCTCTTACCCCTTTGGAGAATGTGGTGCCTGTCTACAATGTGGATGGAACCATTAACTCCGCTGGTGGCATAGCCTACACATGTAATCTTATTATAGACTACCAGGGACACCGTGAAAGAATAAGTGTAGATGTAACCAATCTAGGCCGAAATCAAATGAGTCTCGGATACACATGGTTAAGGGACCACAATCCCTCTATTGATTGGATCTTAGGAAATGTATGTATGAACAGGTGTCCTACGTCGTGCAAAGTCTTGAAGACTATATATAGCAACAGAATGGACGATAGAGAAAAAGAATATATAGCCAGCATGCATAGTGAAAAGTTCACGCTACCCAATCCTAAATCTGAGGACATATTTAAATTGGTCCCAGAATGTTATAGAGATTACCTTGATGTTTTTTCGGAAAAAGTTTCTGAACGCCTTCCTGAATGAAAAACCTGGGACCACACAGTAGATTTGAAACCTGATTTCATACCTAAAAAGAGTAGAATGATCCCACTAGGTCCTGCAGAACAAGATGAGGTTAAAGCGTTTGTGAATGAACAACTAAAGAAGGGCTACATTCGACCTTCTAAATCGCCGCAGATATCTCCAGTATTCTTTATACCAAAGAAGGATGGCAAGAAACGCATGGTTATGGATTATAGATATCTTAATGAAGGCACGGTTAAAAATAATTACCCCCTTCTATTAATCTTGCAAATCATCGATAAGCTAAAAGGAGCTAAGCTCTTTACGAAAATGGATCTGAGATGGGGATATAATAATGTCTGCATCAAAGAAGGCGACAAATGGAAAGGAGCCTTCGTTGTAGTGAACACTAGGGTGAAGCAATCGAGATAACCCTAGGATAGGGTTGTAACAAGAAGAGGGGAGTATGTGCAACAAAATGCACCGATCAAGAGACAAGCGTGAACTCGAAGATAATGGTGAAGACTCGGTATCACCGTCCTAGAGGCACTAAGGTCCAAGTTCACCTATACAGGATCCCTAGAAGAACGCCAGTACTCAAAAGAACTAGATGGGGATCTAGTCTTCCAAGGGCCAAGTATTTATACTACAGAATACAAGGCACGGACCATGTAACTATGTCTACCCTAAAGTGACCATGTGTTCGCCATGAGGCGCGAGGCTATGTTCCATGATGCAACAATGAGGCAAGGCTATGATCCATGAGGCGCAGTAATTAAATAAGAAGTTCATATAAACGGAGATTAAAGACGAGAGGTAACCATGAGGCGGGCTAGACCATGTCGTCATAGATAAGAGGTAAGAGTCTAGACCATGATGTCATGTGACAATGTGAAGGGTGAAAGGTGAGGTCTAGATCCGGGGCAATGCCAATGATTAGTCAGCAAGGGGCGCTAAGGCCAGTGGTGAGCGCTAACAAGGCTCAAGCGCTAGTCCGGGCGCTAACTATGAAAGTGTCAATACGAGAATAAGAAATAGAATACGCGCTAGTCGGAGGATAGAGGTTGGGGTTCCCGATCAAGGACCATAGTCTAGGGTTAGGGCAAAGTTAGGTTACTGAACACCGAGGTTCGTAACATTCGTCTGCCACTTAGGAGCCTTTGAACCTACAGTAATGTTCTTTGGCATGTGCAATAGTCTGGCAACTTTCCAGCAGATGATGAATGACATCTTTGCTAGTATGGATGACATCATTATTATTTACATCAATGATTTATCAATCTTCTCGCAGCACAATGATATAAAGAAACATCGTGAAGCAGTACGAAGAGTACTTCAGAGACTTTGTGATAATGATTTATTTGTCAAACCATCAAAGTGCTTCTTCGAAGTAACAAAAGTAGACATGTTAGGAATGGACGTATCAGGAGAAGGAATCTCAATGAGTAAAAATAAGCTCAATGGAATAGCCTCATGGCCAGTACCTCATAATGTAAAAGGAGTTCGAAGCTTCTTGGGACTCGCCAATTTCTACCGACGCTTCATAGAGAATTATTCCCTAATTGCACGTCCTCTACATGACTTAACAAAGAAAGATCAACCCTGGTGCTGGGGAAATGCACAACAAATAGCTTTCAATAAATTAAAAACCAAGTTCACAACTGCGCCAGTCTTGGCATACCCGGATGACATGACCCCATATTGTGTCGAATGTGACGCTTCTGATTATGCAACTGGTGCAGTATTGTCCACCCTTAAGGAAGACAAATGGCACCCCATCGCATACATGTCACACTCCATGACGGCTGAACAGCGAAATTACCCAATCGCTGATAAGGAAATGCTTGCGATTATTCTTTCTCTCGAGCAATGGAGACATCATCTTGAAGGGGCTAGACATCAGTTTGAAGTTTGGACAGATCATAAAAACCTACAATACTTTATGAAATCTCAAGATCTGAACAGACAACAAGCTAGATGGGCTCAATATTTATCTCGATTCGACTTTTTATTAGTGAACAAACCAGGTTCTTCAATGGGAAAGGCAGATGCCTTATCTCGGCGAGAAGATCATAGTATAGGAATAGAAAACGATAATAAAAATACCATCATAATAGATAGTTCAAAAATACATAGTGTACAAGAAATAGAACTCTTCGATAGAATAAAAATAGAACATAAAAATGTAACAGTAGCTGAAGGATCAGTTTACAAAAATGGATTATGGGAATACAATGGAAAGATATGGGTACCTAGGAACTTGCGTTTAGAAGTAATGATGCAATTTCACAATCATCCACTCGCTGGACATAAAGGCCTGGACAAAACCAAAGAATTGATTTCCCGCTATTACAAATGGCCCGGAATGAAATCTGATATAGAAACCTATTGCAAATCTTGTGACAGATGTGCTCGTATGAAGCCATCAAATAAAGCCCCAGCAGGAAAGTTACAACCCTTGCCAGTGGCAAATGGACCGTGGAAAGACATTTCAGCTGACTTTGTCACTGGATTTCCGGAATCCCATGGATAGGATAGTGTGCTGGTAGTGGTGGATTGCTTCTCAAAAGAAGTAGCTCTTATCTCCACTACTAAATCAGTAACGGCACAGAAAACTGCTCAATTATACAAAGATTATGTGTGGAAACACCATGGTCTCCCTGAATCTATTGTATCTGATCGTGGTCCACAATTCGCAGGACAAATGATGATAGATCTTCTCAAATTGTTGAAAATTGAAAAGAAAATGTCCACTGCTTATCACCCACAAACCGACGGACAAACCGAGCATGTTAACAGAGAATTGAACCAATATCTTCACTTGTTTGTTGCCGAAAAACAATCCCAGTGGGTTGAATGGCTTGCCTTGGCCCAATTCAATTTCAACAATACAAAATCATCGTCTACAGGGTTCACTCTCTTCCAGCTTATGAAATTGTTTACTCCTCATATGGGTTTTGAACCTAAACAAGTGAAATTGCCTGCCACAGAAGCATTCACGAATGATATGCAGTCAAATTTGGAGTCTGCTAAATCTAATCTGGAATCTACTCATGCCAAAATGTCACTTCAGGCCAATAAATCTAGATCCGACGCTCCTGCTTATGCAATTGGCAATCTCGTTCTCTTGTCCTCAGAACACTTGAAAATCGCACATAGACCCTCTCAGAAGTTGACTGAGAAGTGGATTGAACCTTATTAGGTCACCAATGTGTATATGAACTCGGTGGAATTACTCTTCCCAAAGTCTATAACTGCTCATAATGTCGTGAATGTCTTGGGCGTTAAACCTTATGTGGAACCTCTTGATGGCCAGCCCATTGTATGGCCTGGACCTATCTCTGTTGACGATGAAGGTCACGAGGAATTTGAAATTGAATACATTGTGGACTCTCACCCTATTGGTCGCAGTTTCCAATATTTAATCCATTGGAAGGGTTACAATGATTCTGATCATACCTGGGAAGCTGCATCTTCTATTGCTAAGCATGGCAAAGATGCTATCGCATTGTTTCATAAAAAACATCCTAGTGCTCCTCAACACCTTAACATGTCTTGGACCTTGTTTTAGGGCGTCTTTAATACCCCTGTCATCAACTTTACTTCTGGTTCTACGGAGTTTTGATCGCAATCTGGAATCTTGCTCCTAAAAGGGGGGTAATGTTACAAACCTCGTCTTGCAACCTAGCTTTAGTGCTTGTTATCTTATCTTATCTTATCTAAGCGCGCGCCAATCTTATCTAATCCATCAAGCGCCCAATCTATATCTTATCTAATCATGTGACTCAGTCTAGACCATTATGATATCACACTTCATGGCTAGTGCATGCTACAAGCATGGTAGCCTCATTGTATAGTTCTAGACCAATGTTCTCACAAGCGTGTGAGTCATTAGTACATATATGGTAGATAGTCACACAGTACATCATAGCATCAGTAAGCACCGGCCCTAAACCAGCCTCATTGTAACCTCATGTAAGTAGGGTCATGTGAAAGCATTAGAAATTAGTTTGAATTGTTTGATAATCATGGATTGGTTTTAGGTTAGATCATTGGCCCACAGGTTAAGACTTAAACATTTGAATGATCGCACAACTCTGTTAGGTTTGGTCATTTCCCACAATTCGACATACATGTCGAATTGTGGGAAATGGTCAGATCAACATTGTTATATTGTAAATTCCCGCGATTTGACATACATGTAGATCAAAATTGTTATCTTGTACATTTCCGCGATTTGACATACATGTCAAATCGCGGGAAATGGTCAAACCAAATAGATATGCAAAAACGGATGTGCTACTTGGGTGTCTGGAGTGTTTGAAAGCAGGGACGATAAATGGATAGCAGGATGGAAGGAATCGGAGACAAGTCGAAGGAGATGGGTATGATGATCCAGATGTAATTGTGATAGACTCAGATTAATGCGAATCTTTTGATTTGACCATTTCCCACAATTCGACATATATGTCGAATTGTGGAAAATGGTCAAACTAAATAGATATGCAAAAACGGATGTGCTACTTGGGCGTTTGGAGTGTTTGAAAGCAGGGACGATCAATAGACAGCAGGATGGAAGGAATTGGAGACAAGTTGAAGGAGACGGGTATGATGATCCAGATGTAATTGTGATAGACTCGGATTATTGCGAACTTTTTGATTCAACCATTTCCCGCAATTCAACATATATGTCGAATTGTAGAAAATGATCAAACCAAATAGATATGCGAAAACACAAGCACTACTCAGGTGTCTGGAGTGTTTGAAGGCAGGGACGATCAATGGACAGCAGGATCTTCCAGAGTCACCTGGAAGGAATCGGAGACAAGTCGAAGAAGACGGGTATGATGATCCAGATGTAATTGTGATAGACTTAGATGAATGCGAATCTTTTGATTCACCCATTTCCCGCAATTCAACATATATATATGTTGAATCGCGGAAAATGGTCAAACCAAATAGATATGCAATTTGATCCACATGTATGTCGGGTCATGTGAAAGAATTGGAAATTAGTTTTAATTGTTTGATAATCACGGATTGGTTTTAGGTTAGATCATTGGCCTGCAGGTTAAGACTTAAACATTCGAATGATCGCATGACTCTGTTAGGTTTGATCATTTCCTGTGATTCGACATGTATGTGGAATCGCGGGAAACTTGTGAGTCAACTGTTTTGTGTTACTATATACAGAAATATTATTGCATGCTGTGCATGTTCTGTGTGAGGTTGCGCCATGTCTGTACGAAATCCTCATTGACCATTCTCACCAAATGGTTAATTGGGATGTCTTCTAAAGCAAAACGGACAACGACTATGAAAGGGAAGAAGAAAGTGCCGATGAAGCGTGGAGAGGGTGAAGAACAGGACGAGCACCACTCGTCGTCAGAGAACACTGTTGTGAAGGGTGCAATTGACAAGTATAATATATAGATATATATACTAGCATGATTATTTGTGCATATTATTCCTGCAATCCAACATGTATGTCAAATAGTGGGAAATCTAGATATAAACATCTACATCAATCAACCATCATACCCATCTAATATGCGAAATGTCAGGCAGTTATGTGAAAGATATGCGTGAACATCAAAATGGATCAATGAGAATAATTGAAATAAAACGCGAGTATACTATTTGTATATATATGATAGATAATAACTAAAGTATATGTATACTAGGGTGACTCGAAAAAGCAGAAGCGGAAAGAAAAGATGTGGATATGAATGAAGAGAATGTAAGTAAGGAATCGATGAAAGAGTTGAGAGAAGAGTATGAAAGGAAGATGGAAGTGATGAAGGAGGAGAATGAAAGATTAGGAAAGAAAGTGATGGAAATGGAGAAAAAATGGAAGGATGGAGAGGAGATGATGGTGGGACTGGTGAAAGAGTTGGGGAGATGGAGAAGAGAAGTGAGGTGAGAAGAGGAAGAAAAGGTAAAGATGAAGAATCAGATAAATCTGGGAATCATACAGGAGATGGACAAGATCCTCTTGAACAAATTTCAGTGTGTGATGTGAGTATTGGAGTATGAATGATTTAGAGGGCTACTAATGGAGTATCAGAGCACAGCTGTTGAACCTACATGTAAGGGAATGTGATTTGATGAGTATTATATTGACTGACTATAGGTATACAAACAGGACGTACATTACAAGGATGCGAGGTGGATGCGACCACTTGTATTGTGGTATATGCATTGTACAAGCATGGTGTATGAGGTATGAGGAAGAGGAAAGATGGGGTGAGCCTGGAGAGAGAAGTGGGCAGCAGTTCATGTGTCCGATGTGCTGGAGGGGATGTGGGAAGATACCGAGTCAAAAGAAGAGGACAGAGAGAAACATGCCATTCCAGGTGGACAGAAACATGAACGAGGTAGTGAAAAAAATGCAGGAAGTGGGACTGGATGCAATGAAGGATGTGGAATGGAAGGAAGCAGGAACTAGCAAGGAGGAGGAACTATATAAGAGATGGTGTGTGGGAAGTGAGATTGAGAATGATTGTACAATGATCAGAAGGTCAGTAAAGATGATTGAAAAAGGGTGTGTGACTGACGGAGAACAGACTGAATGAGAGGGTGATGGAAAAATTTGAGCGATACTTGAAGGAATTAGAAACGGAAGCGCTACTTGGGCATCTGGAGTGTTTGAAAGCAGGGACGATCAATGGACAGCAGGATCTTCCAGAGTCACCTGGAAGGAATCGGAGACAAGTCGAAGGAGATTGGTATGATGATCCAGATGTAATTGTGATAGACTTGGATTAATGCAAATGTTTTGATTCAATCATTTCCTGCAATTCAACATATATATCCAATTGCGGAAAATGGTCAAACCAAATAGACATGCGAAAATGGAAGCGCTACTTGGGCATCTGGGGTGTTTGAAAGCAGGGACAATCAATAAACAGCAGGATCTTCCAGAGTCACCTGGAAGGAATTGGAGATGCCTGCCTCCACTTCGCAAGACCCTCCATCACCACCATTGCATCTCTATTCTCCCCCAACAAAACCCAAGAAATCCTTGCTGGGCTTGGCCAGAAATTCTTCGCCACTGATGAGCGTGGTACTTATCACATTTGCTTTTTGAACCCTCTCTAATTTTCTCTTCAACAGTGTCTTGCTCTAAAGCCTCACAGCAGTTAGACATGTGCGACACGTCGCGCCCTCACACCCGGCTTGCTCGCTCAAAGACTCCCGTAGAAGTGGAAATAAAAGATCAGTTTCCATTGAACTCTCTCCCGAACACATCCAAAGCGAATTTGTGCAACATCGAAATGACACCTGGAGACACTTCTATGATCAAAGGAGGGTCGTCAAATTCTCACCCCCATGTTTGTTCTTTGGTCATTATTCCCTGTGATCTGATATGTATGTCGAATCATGGGAAATCCTCCTTGTCATCTGTCTGTTTAATCCTCCTTGTCATCCATCTGTTCACACTTTATTCCCGTGATTCGACATACACGTCAGATCGTGGGAAATCCTCTTTGTCATCCGTCTGTCCACACTTTATTCCCCACGATCCGACACGTGTGTTGGATCGCAGGGAATTGTTGTCTTCGTCTATCTGTCCATCCAATGAAGACTAACCCCTAACCCCTTCTTTCCATTTTAGGAACTGCCTCCACACTGGTCGCAGCCATCGACAGTATGCCTTCCTTCCTTCTTCTTCCTCTTCCTGTTTTTCACCCCGCAACAGAGATCACAAATACCATCCGCAACTTTGATTCTTACGAGAGGACAGCCAAATCCTCACACCCCCGCTGTTGTATGTTCCCCATTTCACACTTATGTTCTTGCTTTACTCTCACTCTGCCGTCCACTTCAGAACCTTCCCCTTCTCGTCACCCTCCCTCTGCTTCTTCCTCCGCTCCATCCGAGGATAAGGGCAAGGGCAAGGCGAGGGCTATCGACTCCAACGTTGATCTCCCTTCTCCATTAGAGTCGTCTTGCAACAAATGTAATTCTTTTGAGGCCATTAACCCTGACACAGTCTTCCATATGTACCATTTCTATCCACTCCGTTCCTCTGGTTCACTTCTTTTCTATCTCTATCTCTTTCTCAGCTTAATGCAGACACAGGCCCAAACACCCCCGCTTTGCACCAGGTACTAGCAATCCCATCAAACCCTTCCAAGATGACCTTGATGAGCCAATCATTGACAATGACAATGACAAAATGATGGAACCCCAGATTGATGCCGCTTTGTCTACCTTTACTCAACCTTGATTTTGTTCATCATACACTACCCTCCTCCGTCCTCTTTTGTTCATATATATGTCTTTTCTCCAATATGATGTGTTCCTTGTCTGATGCCCCCCTGGGCCTCGTTTCTTGAGTATGTCCCGATCTGTCATCACAATTAACCTCCTTCTGGTAACATTCTCCCGATCAACCTGTCTCATCATTAACTTCATAGCTATTTCTTCAAATGCAATGACATCCCCCATCCTTATCCATACTTTCATTGTGTGTTCTCATTCCTCTCCTTCACCTCATCCATTATCATTATCATTGTCGTTGTCGTTGTCATTTGTCTTTTCTCTCCCCTCCTTTTTCAGGGCCATCTCCATTCAATAACTGGTAGTCCCCGCCAGTCCAATTCATTCCATCCTTAACCTCCATTCTTTTTTCACCTCCAATCTCACATTTTATTTTCCCTTTCCCCTTCATTGTCCTTCTCACTCTCTCCTCTTTTCTACTACTGTCAATGTCTCGTTCTCCCTCGTAAGTTCATGTCCACAAGTCTGCCTCATCATGTCTTGCTCACATTCCACGCACCCTTAGCGTCTCCAGCTCACACCTATCCCCTTCCGATAAGGACGTAGAGCCCATAGAGCTAACCTCCCTTGACTGTGTTCAAGACGATGCTCCCTTTGATGATGCTCACGTCCCACCTCACCTTCATGCAGAAGACTATTATCCACAACATCTCATAGACAAGGCTGTGTTACGTAGCACCTGTCCAGACAATGACAGAGACTTTGAACAACAGTTCAGATCTCTTCACTCTCGCCTGCTTCGCCTTTCCATCCTCAAATGAAAAATAGTTACTCTGCCATACACCTCCTCCACTCTCGTTCTCCCATCCTCGTGGATGACCACTTCCTCCTCTCTGTCAATGACGACAATGTTGTCCCTTCTTTGGATGGCCACTTCATAGACTTTCTCCTCTACTTTGGCGCTCGCATAGGTCTCAACGCAATCCTTTCCCCACCCATAGTCCACATCGACCACACTTTGCATGTCAACTTGTCCTTCTCTAAGATCTTCAAGCTCTGGCCAGATTCCACCGCAGTTCCTCTCCCTTTCTCTACCACCGGTCGCATGATACATGTTGGTTTCCGTGCTCAGAAAGAACTTTGGCTCGCTTTTGTTTCGAACTCCCTTCTGGATCAACACACTGATCCTTTTCCTCCTCCAGACATGGCCCCTGCACTCCCTTCCTCCACTTCCTCCGCCTTGTCCCCCAAGCATGCCTACATCACCGTCATGTTCTTTGCCTTCGTCCTCTCTCAGATTAACTTCCAAGACATTTATTGCAACAATCACTATCCAGATCCTATCACCTTGGATTCTGTCGCTTGTGCGATGGACTCACTGTCAGTCCTTCCTCTTTTCTTCTTTCTTGGCATTTCTCTTCTCCTTTTTCTTTCCCCAAACCTCCGATTTTTTGTCTGCTCCTGCCGGTGCCAATCTCAGAGGTAGACTCAATGAGCAAAATTGCGTCCTCGAGCTCACCCTCTTCGATGCTCGTCAACTTCATGCACAGTTTGCATCTCGATGGCAGCCCTGGGTCAATGATGCTCCAAGGTCCTGGAAACAAGATGCCTTCATCCTTTGAAATTCCCCTGTTGCCATCATCATTCATTATGGTCAAAACCAACCCATTTGCACCTCTCATCTCTGAAATCACATTCAACGCGAACAGGACACTTGGCATGAAGACAGACATATGCAGCACATTCGTCTCATGGCCTTCTTCATTGCTCATCACATCATGTCGGTCTTGATTCAGCCCATGCTCCCATTGACCTTCATCAACGAAGACATGATGATTATGGTCACGAAATTCCCATCTATGACACGGAAGGCTTTCATGTCTGTCGCCATGTTCCAGTTGATGGCAGCAGACATTCTGGCGCCCTGGTCGACCTCACCAAAGTCGACGCCTTGTTCCCTCTGAATGACCAAGACAGAAACACTCATCATGCCTATCCTCTTGCCTTCACCAAACACTTCAGCAATGTCCAAGCGAATAGAATCACCCAACCCTTCAATGCCATCCTTACTTCTCCCATCGATCCAGAAGAACAACAACACAAATATCTCTTTGACGCAGACAATGCTGTCCCTCGTGGTGCCCCCATCATTATAGGCACCCAGTCTCAGATTTACAATGCCATCTCCCACCGTGTCAGAGATCAAGCCCGTTTTCACTACGTACAACTCGGCCTCGCCACCTCCGTCCTCGCAGGCACCACCGCCACCACCCAGGTCGCCAAAAGGCATTTTGAATGACGCAAGC
>JBBPMR010000537.1:0-18717 GCA_038090415.1 Rossbeevera mucosa | reverse complement strand
GGTGAATTGAAGCATTCCTGTGGTAGTCCTGATGTCGAGGGGAGGTGAATGCGAGGAAGGCCTATCTTACGGGCAAGACAACGAGGTCTGGCTTCCCGTTGGGGTTCTTGACTGCGCGATCGATCATATGCCTAGCATGTGTCAAATTCGCATGCTTGATGTCTGCTTCAGCATTATCCGCGACGGCGACGGGAGTGGGGCTGCCCAGTTGAATGAGTGCCAACTTGAATTGCTTGAAGTCCGGGGGGTTTGAGGCCATAGTTCGATAGCGGGTGGATAGTAGTAAGCCAGGGCGACGAATCAAGGAGGACAGCATGGAAGATAAATATGTACGGTCAAGCGCAGTCTTCCCACCACTATCATAACGACAGTTCAACGTAAGACTCGTTCGGTGTCGTCGCGATCGTGCACAGTGACCGAGTTCTACAGCAGCCAAAGTTCTATCATGTCTGCAGTCGTTGTTATCTACAACCCGGTCTGTGGTGACTCTACCGCAGAGCAGTTCTTCAACGCCCATGTCATCCCCCGCCTTCAGAATGATATCGCAGGCCAAATCCCTGTGCAGGTTATCCGCACTAGTGCCCCTGGTGATGGAGGCAGACAGGTCCTTGATCTCATCAACAGGCACAAAGGGGACGTTACTGTGGTGCTAGGCTCTGGCGATGGCACACTTCACGAGATAGCGAACCATCTTACCTTCATAGTCGATGGCGAGCGATCCTTTCCCATCCGCTTTGCACTCATTCCCTGCGGGACAGCAAATGCTCTTTATGCGTCCTTGTTTAGCCCCAATGCACAAGAGCCAGTCGTCTCTAGGTTGCAATCTTTGGACGCCTTTCTCGCCGGCGCGTCCGTATCAAAGCCACTATCTCTCTCTCTCACTTCATTAGTCGCTCCCCCCGGTTTGCACCACCGATTGCCTGATCCCAGGCCCATAACATCGGTCGTCGTTACCTCCACAGCCTTGCATGCAGCTATCCTCAAGGATTCAGAAAAACTCCGGAAGGAATTTCCTGGCATCGAACGATTCAAGGTCGCGGCACAGCAGAATATTACAAAGTGGTATGCTAGTCGAGTCAGACTCTTACCCATCCCATTATCCGGGGGCGTCCATACCTATGATTTACAGAAGGGCGAATTTGTTCCTGTTGATAATCCCAGCGCGAGCTGTTCTGCGCTGGACGTGCATGGCCCATTTGCATACTTCTTGTCTACAGTGAATGTTGATCGATTGGAACCTGAATTCCGCATCAGTCCTCTGATATCAAAGCTTCCTCCTACAGAAACGTCAATGGATGTCCTCATGATCCGCCCTCACCGTGATCCGACGTTCGTCGCGGATACCCCCAAAGCAAGGGAGAAATTCGCAGAGAAAGTTGTCGCAGTGCTCACTTCGGCATATCAAGATGGAAACCACATAAGTTTGCGTTACTCAGAAGACGGCGGCATCACAATGGATGGTTATGGGAGCACAATCGTTGAGTATTTCAGGTGCGGAGGCTGGGAATGGATACCTGTTCGTTGATTCTCTTTCTGTTGTCCCGTCGCTGACATTTATTCAGGATGAGACCGATGAAGACGCGCATTTCGTATGTGCAGATGGCAGCATCTTCGAAATAGAGAAAGGTGGACGAGCTATTTGTAAGGTCGCATTACAAACAGATTCGACCCTAAGGAATTTCTATGTTTATGTTTAAAGTTAAGTATGTATATCACACGGTCGCTGATATCAGGAGTACGGGTATATCACTCAATTCACTGGCAAGATCTTGAGAACGGCGGCACTAGCTTCCTTGTGGCATTGCTCGATGGTTTGGTTACTATTGATCTATAAATTAGATCAGTACCCTGCCTGCAACAGTTTCGAACCCATCCATACCTTGATAACTTTGCCCTGCTTCTCGAGGTACTCTATGACTGGTTGTGAAAGTTCGTTGTGAGTGCCTGATTTAATCCAATCATCAACTAATATTTGCGTCATAGAAAAAAAAGGAAGGAAACGTACGGAAACGTTTTTTGAGACTGTCGATATTGTCGTCTTCACGTCCACTAGTTTTCCCCCGTTCCAGAATGCGCCGTATCATCACACCTTCGTCCGCCTCAAAGACCAAGACCTGAGATGGATGACACACCTTTCGAGGCCAATATCAGCGGTTGAGAAGAGATATGCAATAGGGCATGTGATCGCTCGTCATACCGTCTGCTCGAAGGTTAAAGCCTGATCCATTTTACGCGGGAATCCATCAATAAGGAAACGACCCTTGCCATCTGTCCACCCGGGACCTGACCGTTCCTCGAGCTCTCTAGACATAGCAATCCCCAGAAGTTTAATAGTGACCTCCTGCGGGACTATGGTGCCTTCACGGATGCAAGATCGGATCAGGTTGCCATACTGTGAGCCTTCTCGATCTTGTTCTGCGCGCAAGAGATCGCCGGCTACGGCAACCGCGTCGATTAGCATGTTCGTGATTCAAGTCATAGTGAACGGCGATTCACCTGATAGATGGCTGAAATCGAAGTCATCTACGAGATGTTTGCACTGAGTTCCTTTGCCTACAAGATGTCAGATCATCGAGGATTTCAGTTTGCCCCAAACCTCACCTGTACCAGGTCCTCCAAGTACATATATCACGGTAACTTTCTCCGAGTTGAACACAGGATGTGAACCATCTGCCGTCGATGACATTGGGTACTGATAATCAGCAATTTCGGATTGTTTGTCCTGGTATTTACATTTTTACGTAAGTTCTCCCCATTCGAGGCAGCACCCATGGACGAAAGCACCATCAGAATAGACCATGGTACGAATGTGTACGTTGTACGGTCGTGCTACCACGAGGATGGGCAGGACCTAGTAGCCTTCGGAGGTGAGCATTCTGTTGAAGTCTACCAGATAGTTAGTTAGCGAATCCTTTGTTTTTCTGCTTCCTATAACTAAATTCTTATTATCCCAGAGCCCAGCATCTGCTCTGCGAGTAGCTTCATTCCATATCGGAACCAGAGTCACAGCCTTGGCCTGGTCATCCTGTACACTCTCTCCCAGCAGCAGCGATCGTTGGTTCATCGAGTCTGTTCTAGTGCTACTTCCGGGACAAACATGGAGATCTGATGTAAAATTCACAGAATTGCGGCAGCTGGGATAGACTTTGGTCTGCACTTACTAACAAAGACTGCATCATCCAGCGAGTATATATTCCCTTTTGGTGGGGGCCTGAGTGGGCATCATGGAAAAGTGAATGATATGTGCTTTTGCGGAGGTCGCGATGAAGATAGCGCGCGTTATGTTGCTTCTGTGTCCGGTAAGCACACTTAGAATCCTCAGTACTGAGAATTGGCCCCCTCATCAGTTGCAGATGACAAGATGCTCATGGTGTGGGATCTCCAACCAACGATTAACATCTCTTCTGGAGCTCCTTGTTCAGAAAATTCTGGTCAGAATATTTCATCTCCGGCCATTCCTCGACCCCAGCCCACTGCCTATGTCATCCCTTTCTCGCACCCTCTCATAACGGTCAACTCGCATCCTGGAAGTAGCAAGGAATTCCTCGTCGCAGATTCTCGCGGTTCCATTTTCCTTACGGATTGGCGTACTGATCCTGCTCTGACTGAGCAAGGCAGTTGGAGGCACGCTACATTGCTTGAGCTGGTTGAGCCACATGCTGTGGGTGACTCTCTTTTAGGAACGTGTTCCCAGATCATGGGTTTCGCCGCATGTCGTCATGACAACGCCGACATGTACGTGCATAACTTTCGAAACAATTACAATACATGTGATAGAAGTTGTCCCATAGTGTGGGAGCCAGCTATGGATCGCGTTTCGTTGTCTGGGACATGTCAAAATTACGGGGCGGCAAACCCATGCATATGGGAACTAGTTTTCAGGACGGGGGGCATATTTTCCGGTTTGTTTTCCATGTATTTCGCGCAGAGTATGTTTACAATCGTTATGAGCAGGTGGTGTCCAACAAACACAGACTATTTTGCAATTGCTGCTCACTCCGTCAAGAAGGGGGCAGTTCTTCATGTTCACAATATTGGATACGTGCATGCACAACCCAGTGTTATCAATGTAGCCCCCCGCCCACATCGGATTGAAGATTTCGATTTCATGGCTCTGCGCGGCCAACCATTGCTTGCTGTTGCTTTCGGTCAACAAGTAGTAGTTTTTTCCATTGGGGATGATTAATAGAACGTGACCTATGATAGACAAAAATACAGAGCATGTCTCGTAGCTAGCCGCTCACCATACAAACGAACGAAGCAAAAGTTGGAATTTTACAAAGACAAAGCCACAGATAAAACACTAGTGCTCGAACTCAAGATCATTAACTTCCAACGAAGTTAGCTTGACCGAGTGGTTGGGTAGGACCATAAGGGTATTGCGTATAATGAGTAGTCAGGCCTTCACCATACATGCCATTGCGGAGGCCATCGTTCGTTAACACGTGATGTTCTTCTCCACCGAATCCAAGGTCAAACAACATGGTTCGATAATAATGGCGATCTTCTACCGTAACATTGATCGGTGGTCCAATTGGAGGTTGATAGCAAACAGGACCATTTGGTGTCTGGAGGCTATAGAAAAACCCGCTTGCATTTGCTGGATAACTTTCTTGAGGACTAGTAAGGGAATAATTGATCTGTGACGAATCCTGTGTGTTTCCTTGTGGAGAAGGTGTCGTCTGTGAGGGCGATGCCTGCTCCCCTGTGACAGTTGTCGTCAGAAATGGCTAAGCACAAATTTAAGGAAAACCATACTCAGAACGGAGAGGTCAAAGGAAGCGTCATGATGCTGTCGGTCCCTCGTGACGTTCGGTCGTGTGCGGTGTACATGAATAAGGTGCCACAGGAAACGAGCATGATAGGCAGCAAAGGACGAAGTGGGCGAAAAATGGGCAGCCTCATTATAAGCTTCAGCTGTCTTCATAATAGTTGTATGAATATCACGTGCTGCACCCTCAGGCAACTCAGATTGCAAGCCTGGATTCGCGTCTGAGCTCCGCAGTAACTAATGAACAGTGAGCAACCGTAGAACGAGCTAATACATAAATGTTCGCACCTTCAAGAGGAATATTGCAGAGTAGGCTGTCATCACGGATGTAGTCTCTTGGCCGTACCTCTGGCGACGGGAATGCATGAATAAAAAAGCCTGTCAAAGAAAGTTCATTCGTACCAGTACACCAAGATCCCGGAAATCCTTTGAAGCAATTCGAAGAACATTGAGTGCGTTCTCAAAGCATGCTGATAGTGCACGGAGGTGGCTATTCGTCCGGGTTTCCTTTTTAAAACGGCATGAGCAACTGCGAACGTAATATTAGGAGGACAACTCGCTGGAGCAGCATCAGCCTGTACACCAAAGCTGTTCAGGAAGAGGCTGGAATACAAGCAAAAAAAGTTGAGGAACGAAAAATGGAATGATTCGCCATTTGCTGTTGGAAGGTTCAAGAAAGGCAAATGTATGAAATGTTGCCTCTCACCTCTACGCATTTCATGCTCCCACCTTGTTGTCCACTGTGACAACTTAGCGTTTGCATTTTTAAGCGCCATGTCAATGTTGATCTGGCCACTGCCACCATCGACCAAACTTCGGTTAGTATGTAACATATCGGTGGTCTCTGCCTGGAGAATATATATTAAGCACCTACGTGAAGGTTAGAAACTGGAGAAACAAACTTACTGCGATTCTCCGTAATTGTATGAAAGCGGCGACAATGACATCCTCACATCGCATCGGAGAACCGCCCCGTTCGTGCCACGTGTCTGCATGTCTAATAAAGTCATCCTGTGCTCAAGTATGAGCATATAAAAGCTGAATGGTCATGTCAAGGTATTCGTTACCTCAGGAAGCATCCAGTGGCGCCCGGTTTGCATGCTGAGACTCCGATCGTGAACGAATAGTACGAGATAGGTTCTCTCGCGATTTCGTCGTTCCAGGAGCTGGAATTCTGTTTCATTCACAGGCGGTTTTGCCAAATAACGATTTAGACCGAGTTCCACAGCCATCCTGCAAGCCTATCGGTTCTATCAGTAGTGGGAGGCCATCCCAAGGGCCCTTCTCACGCACGTAGCCAATGTACATCCATGTGCGCTAACAGGGCGTCAGAATGTATTAAAACCAAGGGCATATCCACGTACATTGTCGTCCTGTTCTCTCCAATACGTTAAGCAGGCAAAGGCTTGAACTACTTCGACTCGTTTCCATCCCTCAGAAAACGCACGGACGGCCAGTTCATGTGCGAGGTGAAGACATTCTTTGTAAAGGCTTGGCTCGAAGAATTTACAGCCAGCAGCGATGAGCGTTGCGAACAAAAGTGGGCACTTTGACCGCACATAGTTGACTGAGTGCAATTGGGGATCGAAAAGATTGATAAAGGGATTGAGGCGTAAAAAGATGGCATCAAAGAGCATCTTGGCCTTGTCCTCTGATATGAGGCCGGCTGTGATAGGATCTTGAGTTCCAGCTGGGGGTGGGGCGGGTCGTACAGGCTGAAGACTATCCAGATCGCTCTGATGTATCTGGGAGGTAACAGTGGGATAAGGCGGTTTGTGTTCGGGATTGAGAATCGTTCGGAAAAAGGAATTTTCTCTACGAATAATTTTCGCTGGGAATTTTTCATCCCCACGATCTTCCTCTTCGTCACCTTCGGAGGGGCGATTTCCAGAAGCTAAATGTAGTACACACAAAAAGCGAATGTGAGTCGAGAAAGAATAGATGGACTTAGTTTGTTACCTGATGTGTTGTATTGGTCCATAGGTCGAATGATAGTACCAAACTGGGTTTCTGCTTGGGGAGAATGGGAATCGACAGCAGGGAAAACAGAGGACATGGACGTTTCATTTGCCTGTTTAAGCTTAGCGGTGTTCAACCCTTTCTCCAAGCGTCGGAGCATCTTTGATGCTTCAGATAATCTGGGTGATGTTTCAAAACGATCTAAAAAATAGTGTGAAACGATTTTATCGTACTTTGACCCAGGTTTGCGGCCCCGGCGATGTTTTTCGAAAATGCACCTGGGGTGAAGCGAGATGAATGATCGGAACTAGAATCGCATTGTTTCTACATACTGAACGTTTGTTCTCTTGCACCTCTGGCACGGCCTTTGACCATCCTCGGCCCCGACACATTTCATCTGACCTGCGTTGAACCAAAGGACGCAGAAAGGAGACAAAAAGCTTACTTTGGCAGCACGGCATACTGTACAGGCTCTAGGGTTCCTTATGATAGGTGCTTTGGAGCTGTGTGAAATACGGGTGAGAACACGGGAGGGCATAATAGTTCTACAACGTACTTCAATTTTGAGGACTGTATATCCGCAACCTCAGCCTGCATTATGTCTAGGTCGCCGAACTGTGGGTGAGCACGGTTATCAACGTCACGGTGACTCGGCGTCAGTTTATCGACCGGGTGTCGGTTAATTAAGGGTTAAGATGAAGATGAGTTAAAAGCGGCTTCAGAAGCGACCTGAACACTAGGTACCAACAACGTTGCAAGAGAGAAAAAAATACGACGCAGACACCAGAGAGCAGAATAACAAAGTTGATATCGATGAAGGAGCGAAGGAGCGGGAATGAGATGAGTAGTGGGATTTGTTGCAAATAAAGCCGGGCGGCAAAACGAACATTGGTTGCCGAGCTCGGCAATCACTTGATTATCCGACTTCAAACCGCTCATTCCCATATTCAGAAAGGCGATGCCTTGGTGGTACCTTGCGGAATTAATCTAGCAAGGCGCTTTGACCAAAATAATAGCATGCGTGTACAACCATGGTCATCGATCACCAAGGCAGTACATTCTCGTGACGAGATGCACATGCGCCGCAGCCAGTGGGCGCAATCACTGCATCGGCCTATTTGATAACCCGGGTGTATTTTAAATGGCCGTTGGCACCGCTGGCTGCACGTGTATCTCAGAAGTTCATTTTGCACCAACACGGTGTTCAAACTTTCGAACCCGGTCCGGACCTTGGTGCGACGTGGCATTTCATTTGTGTCTACCAGTAGTTGAGCATCGAACCAAAAAACTCCCGTGAGCAATGGATCATCGCAACGAGACGAGGTAACGCTGCATAGTAGGTCAACCAGTTTGAACCAAATGTTCGAGAGATTTCCTTAGACTCACGGTTTCAGCATCTGCTACGGCAGCTTTGAAGCGAGCAACTTCCCTCCAGCACTCTAGAGGCGTTGTCGAATTCATTCTAAAGGTCTTTAGTGGTGACAGCAACAAATGGGTCATGCCAGACATACTTGTAGCAAGTTGCAATTGCTTCGCCCGTTTCCTTGACCGAAGGAAAGTCGTCTAAATGGCGCCGTGTTTGGAATCTATCAACCTTTTCCTTGATTTCTGCCAAGTCCCCGATTAGCGCAACACTGGTTTTCAAGCCACCACCATCTTCAACCATGCTGATTTCCCGATCCAGATTATCCTTCTCCAGAGCACGGTGGATTTCAAGCTGGACTGATTCCTCTTCAGCTTGCAAACTCGTCAATTCACGCCGGATTCTTTCCCGCACGTGAGAGTCTACCGCAAGTTGTCGTTCGGGCATGGTCTCCTCGGATGCGAGGCGGGCAGAGAGGTTGTGCACTACATCCGGTGAAATCTAGACACTTAAGTCGTCTGGTGTGAGCCCTGTAAAACAAATGGCACACCTCTATCGGCGTTTCTGGCTGAAAGGCCTTAGGACGTGTGCCGGGTTTGGACTGACTTGCACCCATTTTCAAACGAGCCACGAGTCCCACGGCTGGCCAAGGACAAAGTTGCTTACTATTTGGCTAACTGCATATCTCACGCGGTTCTATCTACTTACGTAAGTACAATGGTGGAACATTCGGGCGAAAGGCTATTCTCATGGACGTTTGCTGTAATATTTGTGGCCATATTCGAGGAGCCTGTAAAATGTTGTCAGGTCTATATTAAAATAGCGCCTACGTTATGTGTTACCAGTCAGGCTCAATTTCCGTGATCAATTTAATCCTGCATTTGGTCAGGCCCGATGATCAGTAATCCAACTGGACGCTCAAATTCAACAAGAACCTCACTGAATCTTTTTGGTCTCTTCCAGCTCGTGAAAAATCACCCACCCCGTTCGGGGTTTCCGCGTGAATAGCACAGACGTCGGATGGACATGTAGGATCTGGAGAAGGTAAGAAGGTTGTAGATTCTTGGTAAGTAATACTCACTTGGTTACTATTTTGAACGGAACGGTATGTTCCATCTGCCATCCATCGAGCTCCGTTTCGCCAGTATCCGCTCACTAGACACTGCCGCAGCCGTTTGATATCACCTTCACAGCTTTTTCTAGGGAGATCAAAACGTATCATGTACTTGCTGAGTTGCGAACGAATTGACACAGCTCTAGACATCGCCCGAAAGTTCAGTGCATGGACCTTGCACCAAGACGATGAGTGCCCATATCTCGTAAACGCATTGTATGCTGTCATACATCAGCTCATGGCCTCGCATTAGCTATTTGCGCACCATTAAGAAGTGTCAGGTGATCCTTCACACACAGTTAACGAGGAACGACACTTGAAACATCAGTGCGCTTACCCCCTCCTCAGCGGTAAACTTTCGCCTTTCAAGTTCTGCTAGTGCACCCTGCGTCCCGTCCGGTATAATGAATACATCCTGTGCACCATGTGAGCTCAAGGCTGCTAATTAGGCTGGTACTCACCTGAATGGATATCATTGCCGCGATCGTCAATATCTCCTCTCCACAGAAAAACTCCTTGGAAGTAAACAGCTGAATAAAGAATTCAGGCGTAGATAAAACACCGTGTATGGCAGCATTTACCATGCGAGCGACACGTAGCTCAATAGGACACTCTGCAACCCGTTGGCCCATAACGGTCAGGCGTCCATCCTCTCCGATCATCCCAGCTGTCACTAGACATTCCAGCGCCCGCAGGATGCCCTCAGCAGGCGGAGTCGAGATCCATTCGAACTTCATTAGATCATCAATTCCAAGGGACTTTAGCTGGAGAATGGGTGTGGTCATATCTGTTCGGGTAATCTCTGGGGGAGTGGCCACAGGGAGTGTCGGTAGGCAAGATTCTGGATACAACCTATAGCAGATGCCAGGTGATGTGCGACCAGCCCGGCCAGCTCTCTGTGTAGCCGATGCCAAAGAAACGGGAACGGTAGAAAGTGAAGAAAAGTCATATGTTGGATTGTAAGACTTGATCTACAGCAACATTGAGAACAACTACATCGGTGGATAAAATCCACATACCTTCACAAATCCACAATCCACCACGAATTTCACACCATCGATTGTAACACTTGCCTGTTGAAATGCGTGAAAAGGAACTTTTTTCCTCATGTTTGGCCAGGGATCATACCTCAGCAATGTTGGTCGCCGCAATAACCTTTCGGCAATTTGCATGCGTAGGGCCGAACACTCTAAGCTGTTCTTCTGTGCTTAGACCCGAATGTAAAGCCATGGGAATAATCTGGAGGACACCACGGGGCAAGCTATGTACGAAGGACTATCGGCTTCAGGTAGATATGGGCATGGTAGCCACGCACGTTGGTACAAGTTCTGTTATCGCCTCCAAAAATTGTTCAATGTCTTCGCGACCTGTGAGAAATACCAGAACATCACCAGCGGCATGCTTGTCATTTTATCATAATCAGCTTAGCACTGACCACAACCCATGACCATGAAGCGCACCTGAAGGTTGATTTTCCAAACCACTTCTACAGCCATTGTGATATAATCAGTGGTGGGCTGCTCCAGATAGGCTATTTCTACTGGGAACATCCTTCCCTCTAGACTGACAATGGTGGCTTCTTGTGGTGAAGTACCCGAACAGAAGTAGTCGTAGAAAGACCTGGCATCAAGCGTGGCAGAAGAAACGATCACACGAAGGGAGGGGCGTTTGCGTCGAATCCTGTTCACAAATAATTTCAGAAGCGGTATGAAGATCAAGAAGGGATGCTGAACTTTTTCAAAATACCAAGCAATAAGTCAGTATACAAGCTCCGCTCATGGGCTTCATCAATCTGTAATAGTGTGTCAGAGATGAACCTACCAAGCTCATCATCACATCCTTGCCATAATAACACTGTAGCGTGACAAGAGTGGGTCGAGAAGGGCTTCCCGGAAGAGGATTCCGTCCGTCATGTAACGTATTCGGGTTTTGTCTTTATCGCTCACGTCCTCGAAGCGGATGGTGTATCCAACCTAGAAAAAATGGACTGTGAGGTAAATCGTTGATCACACGCAGATCAATCAATTTGTACCTCCTCCCCAAGGATTGTTCCCACTTCGGCAGCTACACGGGTAGCGACTGAGGTTGCGGCGACTCTTCGTGGTTGCGTGCAAGCTATCACATTGCCTTCGGCAGCCCATCCAGCTTCCAGCAGATATTGGGGAAGTTCTGGAGAAAGTTCGATTCATACAGTATAGTAATATGCCATACGCACGTGTAGTTTTCCCGGAGCCGGTATGTCCAACTAAAATGGTGACGGGATATTGTTCGATACAATATAGGAGCTTGTGATCTGAAGGGGTTAAACTGAGTCGTCTTTGAGTAATAAGTAGGAGATAAAGCACCTACGATACTTCGCAATGGGAAGACGTTCGCGTTGGACTTGAAGTGAGACGGAGTTATCTGGAGGTGCAGATGGGATCACATTTTCTTGTTCCTGATTTAACCTGTCCAGGCTACTCCCAGGTGCTGCCGTCCCGGGTTTCCAAAACAACGAAGACATTGGATTTGTTTCGTATACGTTCCAGTTGAGCCTATGTACTAGCTGAATCACTGAGAATTATACATAAGCGTATCCAAACAACGCGTCGTCGTTCGAGCTTTATGACTGACACACGCGAAGATCTTCCGAAGGTCTCCATTGAGACAGAGCAAGATTGGAGACGGATTCAGCATAACTTGTCTGGTGCCCTGTTGGCTCGTTTGGAGGCCGAACTTGAATCCCGTGGGCAAAGCGGGGATCAGGATGCACTATTGCCGTATGTCCATCAGGTGAGCTCGCAGTGGCTTGTGCATGCACATGTTAATCATAGCAATTGTAGTTCCTCGAGGACCTGTTTGACATTGCCCGTCCTAATTTACGTGTAAATGGACGTACTACAGAGGGTCCATGTGGTGATGAAGATGGTGAGTCGACTACCACTCAGGTAAAACTTTCGTGTTCTTTGCTCATTAGTATAGACGTGGCGTCATTCGATGAAGCACTAGACCGACACATTTGGTCGTTGTCAGATCAGAGGTTAAAGTGGGACAAAGAAGTAGCGGACCACCGGCGATCGAGGCCGCAAGAGATCGAAAAGTTGATGATGGAAAGCCTGGGACAACATGATCTCGCCAACTTGGAAGCATCAGAGGAGTCCGATGCTTATTCCGACGTTGAACGTAAGTCCTAGTGCTGTTGTCGATGGGTATTAACACGTCCCGCAGTCAACCAGGTAGACTGTGAATCGCAGCAGACACTGTTGAACGTTGCTTCTGTGGTGCCTTATCTCTTACAGGTACGATTCGACGTTATTAGAACAGCGTTACAATGAGAATTTAGATTTATACGTTCTAGACCATCAAGCTGCAGCGCAGTCGAGCAGACAGTGTTACACACGTATCTACTGAAGTAAAGGTACTAAGACCATGAATATGCTGGTGAGATGGACAATGAAGTATTCGCTACACGTTCTGTCGATTCCGACAATTTTCTCTCAAAAGAAATGGGGGTTTATGAACCACGGCTACCTCTTGCGCCACGGAATCCGTAACCGCCCCTGAAACCGCCACGACCACCACGATCGCCTCTGCTACCTCCACCTCCTCGGCGCATCCCACGACTGCCTGAACTTCCTCGGCCGCGAGGTATTCCACGCACGGCGCCACGGCCACGTTCTAGAAGTAGTTCAACCAAAAAGAGCTAACGATCAAGTCACTAACTTACTGCGGATTCCTGGACAATGAACAACCACATCAGTTCTTAGTCTTCTTTGTAGAGATGGGTTTGCCTACCTGTCACCTTTGGTTTCGGAAGGAAACGTTCGATAGGTAGGAGTTTGTCACTTCCAATGTAGACTTTATCTCCTTTGTTAAAACTGGTCGCCACCATACCTTCGCCCATTTTGACTGAGAAATACACCTCGTTTATGGGTCCAAGTATCTCGTCGACCTTTCCTATGACTGATTTGTTTTGGAGGTAGATGGGGGCATTGAAATAAGGCACTTTATCCGAAATCAAGGAGGCACAGAGCATCTCATCTTCAACAGCGTGCATGAATGAACCTATTTCTGTCGTCCTAAATGAGCGAGAGAATCGAACATATTTTTAAGGAGTACCTAGCACACTGTCTGGTGGCCCATAGTCACGTTGTTGGAAACCACCTCGACCACCGCCCCAGCCACGCCCACGAGCTGTATTCGAAGTAAGTGTTTTAGATAATTTGGTCCACTGGCGTTCAAACTTGCCTCCACCTCGGCCAAATCCTCTCGTGCCTCCTCGATTCATGGTTGCACTAGCGCAGAGTTTGATTATATAATATTTGTCGAACATCTCAGTTATCTCCCATCGCCATTCTATATCGCCACCCACCCTCAGCATGAGCTTCTTCTTCCGTCACAATCCGACTGCTGAGGCCAGGTTTTCTTTAAAAAGCACTGCTGAGGCTGCCATCGATGATACGGTGCTTGTCTCTCAGGATATCTGGGATGCACTTTGTTTCCCCGATGAAGCAAATAAAATCGTAACAATAAAACCGAAGCATCAGTATTCAACCGGGTCACTTTCCGATCGTATGACGGCTCTGACTTGTTGGGCTATCCATGATTCAACTGTGCGTATTGTTTTCTAGTTTCAACTCTTGCCACTTATTTTCGTACAGGTGTCCGAGATCGCCATACCCCCAGCTTGGTTGGCGTTTTATCCGACCATTTTCTCCCCTTCCCAGACAGGCTTAGACGGATCTTCTAAATCTGTAACTCTATCTGCTGCGAACAGTATTGTCCTGTCGGAAGTCGTTTTAACCGCAAAATATCAGGAGGCTTACGTAGCGGCCACTACTTATGGATCTGTCTTCGAAAACTGGATCTTCGAATCCCGTCTCATCATTCGTGATGGAGAGGACATCCTTATCCCTCCGAGTACTTTCTCTTCATGCGGCACATTGTCTCGACTACCTTCTTCGGTCTTCAGATACACTGTGAGCCTTACGTTGCCTTACAGGCAAGGTATTGCGAAGCGGGAATCAACACACCTCGTAGTGACCTTATTGGATCGATCAAGTGGCGTGTCAGATAAAGTGGATAGTGGAGTTGGCCAGGAGAATTTAGAGATTAACGAGTCATTTCTTATCTCTTCCGCATTATCCTCCTCTTCTGCACTCTTGTCCCGGGATGACGAAAACTGTGAGTGAGGATTGAAGCATTATGCGTCTAGCTGACGCTGAAACAGCTGAGCCCTCAGACGCTGTGTTTTTTCCTCAACCATTGGAATCACCCATTGATGCCGATATGGATCAGTTTACGGTCTACCTTCGCACAAGTGATTTGCGTCCCTTAGGAGTATTGAATGGCGACTGGGTGTGTCCTTTAATTTACTTATGTTACGCGTAAATAATCTTCAAAATCAGGTTCTAGTTTCGCCAATCGATACCCTAGCAACCTATCGTCTGTTACGTATCGGTGCTTTCGACGGAGCCCCCAGGAATTCGCACAGACGGTCTGCTATGTTGTCACCCGCCCTTTTTTATAACATGTGCCTACGCGGTCACCAGAAAATTGTGGTCCGCGCGTCACCATACGGAACACGTGACGCTGGTATCCCGACAGCGAGGAGTGTTACGTTGGCGAGGGTGGCTTCCCCTTTCTCAATCCATCGCCGATATGAACCGCTTTTTCTTAATGCATTGCAACAATACTTCGGATCGTCAAAACGTCTGGTAAAAAACGGAGACACCATCCCGTTACAAATCAATGTTGACCATTTGCTGGATTCTTGCCACACTTTAAACCCAAGTGACTTCGTGGAGCTTGCTGAGCACCATGGCTCGTTTGCTCTAGTCTATTTCATTGTGCGGGATCTAGATTGTGAAGCGCTTGATGTTCAGATGCAAGGACAATATGATATTGGCTGCTTTGTTGATGCAAGGATAACCAAGATCACTCAAGTTGGGGTAGAGAATATCAGAGTTCCAGATACCTATAGCTATTGTGGACTTCGTAGGTGTTTTCTGTGTTCACATAGTTTCCTTGTTGACCACTGGCGCTTCAGGTCATGCATGGCTGACATTATTGCCGACTTCTGGATTATTTCATCAGGTCTCCCAGTTATCAAATGCTATGTTGCTTGATGCAAGAAATTTGGGTGTGCAGACTGCAGTTATTCTAACAGGTCCAAGGGGATCAGGTAAATTTTCTGTGGCAGTCCATATTGCCCATCATCTCCAAATGCATCTTGTTGAGGTCAGTAACCAGTTCTTTCTATAAGATCTACATTAAAAGTCTAGTAGATCAACTGTTATGATGTTTTGTTGGATTCACCTGCCAAAACCCAGATTTTACTACAACAGCAAGTAGAACAAGCCATATCTTGCTCTCCATGCTTGATTGTACTCCGACATGCTGAAGCATTGAGTCACATGGCAAACACTGTGGATGGCAAAGAAGGTTCATTTTTGTTCTCATTTTTATTTCACTACTGTGAACTTATAACTTACATTCTAGTGCTGCTCATATTTCAAACATTGCAGCAATGTGTTGATGATGCAAATATATCTCAGAGCCATCAGTCCATTCTTCTTGCAATAGTGGAGCAAGGAAAAATACCTGAAAGCATTTCATTTAGCAATGAGATGGAAATCAAGGTAGTAGTCAAGGAGACCAAATATTATGATATTGAATTTGAATTTCAGGCATTAAGTGAGGAGGAGCGCTTTTCTCTGTTATCAGAGCAGATATATAATCAAGGTGTATGCCTTGCTCAAGATGTTTCTATTGCTACTCTGGCAAAGCAAACTGCAGCATTGTCTGCCTTAGCCCTTGCTAATCTAATCAAAAAAACAAATCTCTATGCAATAATGAAGTAAGTTGGGTATTAATGTTATAGTGATCCTGATTAATTAGTAATAGTACCCATGTACCACAACTTGCATTACCCCCAGTTGTCTCTGCCAGACACTTTAACAATGCTTTGCTTAAAGCAAGATCATCTATTTCTCACAATATAGGTGCACCAAGCATTCCAACAGTGCTTTGGGAAGACATTGGAGGATTGGGTTCTGTGAAGAATGAAATTCTGGACACAGTGCAGTTGCCACTTGATCATCCTGAATTATTCCAGGATGGGCTGAAAAAAAGATCAGGTTGGATTCCATATTGTTGACTTAGATTTTAATTAATTTTGATTAACTATAGGTGTTTTGCTATATGGACCTCCAGGAACTGGAAAGACTTTGCTTGCTAAAGCAGTGGCAACTTCTTGCTCTCTGAACTTTTTCTCAGTTAAAGGACCAGAGCTATTGAACATGTACATTGGTGAATCTGAGGCCAATGTTCGCCAGGTGTTTCAAAATGCAAGAGATGCCAAGCCATGTATCATTTTCTTTGATGAGCTTGATTCCATAGCTCCCAAAAGAGGGAATCAGGGAGACTCTGGTGGAGTCATGGATCGCATTGTTAGCCAGCTTTTGGCTGAACTTGATGGAATGAGCACAGGAGGTACAGATGTATTTGTGATGGGAGCTACCAATCGCCCAGACTTGTTGGATCCAGCCTTATTGCGGCCTGGACGGTATGATCATATTTTGTTATCTAATAAACTAATTAATTTTATTTGCATAGATTTGACAGAATGCTTTATTTGGGAATTTGTGAAACCCATGAAGCCCAACTTGATATTCTAAAGGCTTTGACACGAAGATTTAATTTGCATCCCAGTCTTAGTCTTTCCTCAATTGCTGCACACTGCCCATTTAATTATACAGGTGCAGATTTCTATGCCCTATGTGCAGATGCATTGCTTCATGCCCTATCATCCAAGGTTGCTGGACTTGAGAAAGAAAGAGGTAATTGATTTATACATCTATTTAACATGTATTGAATTAATTTTTTGTAGCTGAGTTAAATGCTCTTTCCAAGCACCAACACTATTCCATTTCTCCACAATTCTTCATTTCTGAAATGAAATCAGATGCAGAACTGCAACTGATGGTCAGGGAAAGTGATTTTATTGTTGCTTTGAATGAGTTGGTTCCAAGCATCAGCAGTGCTGAGCTGCTTTACTATACATCAGTTCAAAAGAGTTGGTGTAGTTGAATATACATTTATGTATGTGTTGGTAAATACATGCAAAGTAGATATGCCCTAATAATAGTATGATATTGCATAAGATAGTAATTGTTGCAACTGAAAATGTGTGTGACTATGTTTATATATGTACAGTGGCTCAAAAACTGTCCCAATGTTTGGCCATTTGGGAGTATTCATCTCTGAACACAACACTCCTAATACCAGCCCCAAGGTTGTTAGTGTATCGAATGAAGTACTGACTCCTGGCTTCCCACTGATCAAATAATAAAGAGATTTAGTTAAGATTCAAAGGGATGGCAGCTATTTCAAAATGTCAGCTCATTGGGACAGTTTTTTGACTTTATAAAATTTTGGATATCTAGTACTTGGTATGAGCTCACTTGGCCTTTACAACTGCTTCAATCCTTCTGGGCATGCTTTCTATCCACTTCTGACACTGTTCCACAGAAATCTTACCCCACTGCTCCACTACTCTTTCCCATAACTGATGAACTCCAGTAGGTGCAGTTTCATAGGCTGAGAGGCATCTTTTGAGATGATTCCAGGTGTGTTCAATGGGATTGAGGTCAGGAGACTGTGCAGGCCAGTCCAGAAGCTTGATCTCTTGTTCATCAAACCATGCTTGAGCTCTTCTCGAGGTATGCTTGGGATCATTATCCTGCTAAAAGATAAGATCATTCTCTGAAATTTCAGAATTCTCCATGCTCTGAAGCAGCCCCTGCTCCAAGATCTCCACATACTGTTCAGCATTTATCCTTCCTTCAACCTCACTCAAAATTCCCACTCCATTCCATCCTATGCAGCCCCATACCATAAGTGAACCTCCTCCAAACTTAACTGTACCTTTGATCTCTCTGGCAATCAGCCCCTCTCCCTTCTTTTTCCACACATGCTCTTGCCCATCTGACCCAATCCTATCGATTTTGGTCTCATCTGACCACAAGACTCTCTTCCAATCATCCACAGTCCAATGCTAATACTTGAGAGCAAAGGCTAGTCTTCTCTTCTGATGGCCCTTAAAGAGAAGAGGCTTTTTCTTCTTCACCACTGCCTTCAAGGAGGCCTCCTTCAGAGTATTCCTCACTGTTTGAGGACCAACAGGAATATCAATGATGGAGTTGATGAACTGAGTGGCTTGGACTGCATTTTTGACCTTGCCAGTAATGATTTGCTGAACAACAGCCCTCTTGTTGGTAGAAGTAAGCTTGGTAGGACAGCCACCACATAGTCTGGCTGTCTCTGGCTGAACTTCTTGAAGAATCCTAGACACAGTAGACCTCCCTAGACCAGTTTGAGACTGTATTTGCCTGGTAGAAAGGCCAAGAGAGAGAAGGGAGATAATATTATTCTTTTGAGAAGTGAAAATGGATTTCATGGCAATAATAGAAATATAACATGAAAAGAAAGGGTCTTTATATGCTGTCCTACCCTGAGTTACATAAAGGT
>JBBPMR010000536.1:0-18742 GCA_038090415.1 Rossbeevera mucosa | reverse complement strand
ACTAAGTAGAGGGTAAGGGTATGATGTCATCACAGAAGAAAGAAATGGTCTGGGCGTGGTTTGAACGCAGAGACGTGTAGTCCGTAGTGAAAACGAGCGGAAAAGAAAAAGAAACAAGCGAATCGTAACATTACCCCCCTGGTATGTCCAAGCTACCCAGCTAAGGACTAGAAATCGCCATAGGAGGGCCTCGGGGATCCGGTGACGTTAGCGTAGGCCGTGTCGTCCCAGACGTCATTGTCGACTAGTGTATCGTCTGCAGATGGGGAACGACGTCGACGAGGAGAAGGAACTGGACGAATCCGATTGGAACGGCGAGAACGATTAGAGCGAGATGACCGGGAGGATTGGGGAGAAGAAACTGGAGACGAAGCGGGGGATGGAATACTGGGAGGACGGCGTAAGGGGCAACGTCCTTGGTTATGGCCCGGTCGCCAACGCAGACAAATAGCGCACTGATAAAACATACAGTCGTTACGCCGATGTCCGAGGCGGTGGCAGTGGAAACAGGCTTCATGGTATCGCGGATGCGACTGGGTAAGCGGAGTCTGTCCATGGTTCCCAGTCCAATGAGCTTCTGCTCGGTCAAGGAAATCGATCTCCTCAGATCCAAGGGGGGACGAGGATGCGGATGGTGTGTCCGGGGATGGGATACGTCTCTGTCGGCTAAGTTCTAGGAGATATCGGTCTAAGTCTTGTAAGAATTCCCCCATGCCTAACTGATAGAGGGCAACGGCGAGAGCTCCCCGAAGTTCGTTCCGAATAGTGGATAGTAGGGAGCCTATGAAGCCGACGTGTGCTTGCGCAGTGACGTGGGACGTGATGGGAGTCAGGCGTTCGGCTTGGAGGTAGGCACGATAGAGCGCGTAGAGTGGGGAGCTGACGTCCAAGTAGGCGGTGATGGAAGTTGCGAGGCGTGAATTGGTGATAAATTGGTTCATGAGACGGATGTATTCTTCGTCTGGGAAATCATCGCGGAGGCGGGAGGCATAGAGCGGGACGTCGACGGATAGGATGGGTTCGTGGAGACGGGCGGACGGGGTGGTAGCGATGGAGACGGGAACTAGACCGTTAGGGTCTTGTTGGGGGCCCCAGGCGGCGGCGCGGCGTTCTTCCCAGCTAGGAGCAGAGGGATCATCCCATCCTGACTGAGCGATAGTAGAGGTAGTGTCTAAGGGCGAAGAGGAAGAGGTAGGAGAAGAAATAGAGGATGGAGTGGACGAGGTAAATTCTATGGCCATAGTGGATGATAAGGTTTGAAAGGGTTAGGAGCGACGTGTTGTTTTCTTGGTGGGAGTAGATGGGGGTTCTGAAGAAAGAGGAAAGGCGAGAGGGTGAAGTCTTTTATAATTGGAAAGGAGAGATTTGGCGTGCCGCAACTCCGATTCGGCAATCCACGAGTCTTCTTCGGCAGAGTACCCTTTCCATCGGATCAGGAACATGCGGCGGGACGGGGTTCCGCGATGGCGTAAGATTCGTTCGATTTCGTATTCTTCTTCTCCTTCTACAAGTTCCGAGGGTGGTGCAGGGAAGTTTTTCCCATGGATAGGGTTCTCGTGATAGGGGGTGAGAAGGGAAGCGTGGAACGTGTCGTGAATTTTCCACGTTTTGGGGAGGCATAGTTTGTATGTGATCGGGGATAGGACTTTCGTAATGGTGAAGGGACCTTCTCGTTTTGGGGCAAATTTATTATGCGTCATGTTTCGGCGTAAGTTTCTGGCTTCGAGCCAAACTTTGTCTCCGAGGGTAAAAGGGGTGAAGCGTCTGTTGGATCGAGAGGCCATTACTTGTCTGGCGAGCTCGTGGGAGGCCAGAGCTTCGTCACGAGCGGCGGTGAGGTTTTTGAGGCGAGTTTCGACGGCGGGGATGTTAGTTTCAGCGATTACGGAAGGGAGGGCACGAGGTTCAAAGCCGAGGATTAGCGAGAAAGGGGATTTGTTGGTGACGGAGTGTGGGCGGTGGTTGTGTGCGAATTCAGCGTGGGAGATCAGGTCGGACCATGCGGTGGGATTACTTCCACAGAAGATCCGAAGGTATGTTTCTACTTCTTGGTTTACATGTTCCGTTTCTCCATCAGATTGAGGGTGATAGGCGGTGGATAGGGAGAGGTCATAACCTAGGAGTCGTCCGAGTTCACGGGCAAAGGCAGACGCAAATTGTGGTCCTCGGTCAGAGATAATCTTGTCGTAGAGTCCGAAGCATGTGTATACTTTGTGGAAAAAGAGGGACGCTATCCCTTCGGCGGTGATTGTCTTCTTAGTAGGGCAGAGAATTACCCCTTTACTAAGCCCGTGGTCGACCACGACCAAAAGAGAGTCAAAACCCGAAGAGGTGGGGAGGTCTGTGATGAGGTCGCAGGAGATTTGTTGGAAAGGGCGGGAGCACAAGGACTTGATAGGGGAGAATGGTGGAACGGTGGGATGCGTATTTGATTTGTTTTGTTGACACAAGGCACAACCTTCGACGTATTTGCGAACGTACTGGGCAAGGCCCGGCCACCAGAATTCAGCGGCGACAAGCTGGCGGGTTTTCAGATAGCCCGGGTGACCAGCAGAGGGGTGATCATGACAACGCTCCAGAACAGCGCGACGGAGAGAGTCGGTCGGGGGAACATAGACGCGGCCTTTGTAAGTGAGGACCCCAGAGGTAAACTGCCAATCAGAAAGGCGAGACCGAAATGCAGGAGGAACTTTCCCATCCAGAGCCTGGAGGGCCTGCAAAACGAGGGGATCGTCTTTCGAGGAAGAGGCAATGACATCGTTTAGTGAGGAATCAAGGAGGCGAACGAAGAGAGAGTCGGGGAGAAGGACGGTATTGTCGTTGTCGGAGGTGTCAGGGCATAGGTCTGAGCGGCGAGAAAGGGCATCAGGTCCAGCGAGGAGTTTACCAGCGACATGTACGATTTTCAGGTCAAAGTCTGAGAGATCAAGGAGCCAGCGAGCTTGTCGTCAGTTTAAGTGTTGTGCTTGGCGGAAGTAGGTAAGGTTTTTATGGTCCGTGAAGACTTGGACCGGGAAAGGAGAACCATGAAGGTAATGTCGCCAAGTTTTGAGGGCACGGATAATGGCGAGGAGTTCTCGGTCGTAGATATCGTAGTTTCGTTCGGCTGGGGAGAATGTCTGGGATAAGTAGGAGCAGGGGTGCCAATCGCCGTTGGGATCGGTTTGGAGGAGGATGGCACCGGTAGCATATTTAGACGCATCGGTGGCGATGGCGAAAGGGGCGGAGAGGTCGGGGAGTCGTAGGACAGGTTTTGAGAGGAATAAATGTTTCAGCGATTGGAAAGCTTGTTCGCAAGCTGGTGTCCACGACCAGGCAAGGTTCTTCTTGGTGAGGTCGAGGAGGGGGCGAGCGACGGTAGAGTAGTCCGGGATGAACCGGCGGTAGAAATTGGCGAATCCGAGGAAGGAGCGTACTTCTTTGACTTTGGTTGGTACTGGCCAGGATGCGATTCCGTCAAGTTTGACGGGGTCCATGGCGATCTGTCCTGGCTGGACGATCATGCCGAGGTATTCAACCTCTTTGGTAGCGAAGTTGCATTTGGAGAGGTGGAGGCGGAGGTCTAGTTCTTGCATCCGTTGGAGGACACGTTTGGTACGTTCCGTATGGGTGGTATCGTCGGGGGAGAAGATGAGTAGGTCGTCCATATAAATGATGAGCCATCCTTTGGCGATCATGTCTCGGAAAGAGTCGTTCATGAAACGTTGGAATGTAGCTGGGGAGTTGCATAGGCCAAAGAACATGACGGTCGGTTCGTATAGTCCCTTGTGAGTAATAAAGGTGGCTTTCCACTGATGGCCATCTTTGATGCGGACGTTGTTATACCCCCAACGGACATCGAACTTGGTGAAGACCTTGGCGTCCTTGAGTTTATCGACAAGGTCAGAAATGAGGGGAAGTGGGTAAGCGTCGCGAACAGTGTGTTCGTTGACATAGCGATAATCTTGGCACGGACGGAGTTTGCCGTCCTTCTTTTTGACGAAGAAGAATGGGGAGGCTTGGGGGGAATTGGAGGGTCGGATCTTTCCCAAGCGTAGATTTTCTTCGAGGAAATCATCGGTGGCCTTTCGTTCGTCAGGAGATAGGGGGTAGAGTTTCCCAATTTTTGGGACAAAAGATTCACTAAGGTTGATTTCGTGATCGTAGGGTCGCGAGGGAGAGATGTGGTCGGTGGAGTCTTCGGAGAAGACTGAGGCGTAGGCCTGGTATTCTTTGGGAAGGACAGGGGGTGGTTTTGCTTTTTCGGCGGCGGCAGCAAGTTCGGTGGAGGAGGTGATCTTCCTGCACAAAGGAGAGCCAAGGGGAGCGAAGCGACAAACTCCGCGGATGACTCGGTTAATGGTTCTGTTTTCCTTAGCTCGTAGGATATAGTCATGAGGGTCGCTGTAGTCCATATAGGTTTGGAGACGTTCCTGAGCATCGGGAGCGACATTCGTATGTCGCGGTAGTTTAAACAGGGTGATGGAAGGGGGGCGGAAGATGGAGTCATGTCGGTGGGAATCAGCGACATAGGTGGTGTATAGGTCCTTTGATTGGTCGCAGGACTCATCGATAGAGAGGGTTTGAGCCCTCCAGTCAATGATGGGGTTCGTGGAGCGAAGCCAAGGAAGACCAAGGATAAGATTTTCTCTGCCGCAAGACATGACGTGAAAGAGGACTTTCTGGGAGACTCCTTCGGTGTTTACATAGAGGATACAAGTATAGCGAATTTCGCCATTTTTGTTGGTAGACTGGTCTACGTTTCGTACCAGAATAGGGACGTCGAGTTTGGTGGTAGGGAGTCGGTGTTTTCGTACGAACATCCAGTCGATGCAGGAGATATCTGCACCGCTGTCTACGAGAGCGCGGGTGTCAACGACTTTCATAGTGTGCGAGGGTACCACAAGCTGCAGGGGAATTCGCATAGATTTAGCAGATTGTGATACTAATACAGGAGCACACGTAGCACTAGGAGATCCTTGCGTTGATCGAGGTCTCCTTTTCAAAAATCCCACTTGGTAGCGGGGGTAAAGTGGATTCTTCCAACCGTTTCTTCGTCGTCGTCACTTTCTACTTCTTCCAACTTAGGTAATTCTTCTTCGACGTGTTGAACTTTCTTTTTTGGAGGTTGAGACGCAAAGTTAGGGCAGGCTGTGCTGGTATGTCCGGTTTTCCGGCATCGGAAGCAAAGACCTTTCTCGATGCAACGTTTGCGTTCTTCCGGGGTAAGCTTTCCTACTTTGACGGCGTCTACATCCATGGCGTTAGGGTCTCGAGTGGGGGTGGAAGAGGAGGACTGTTGGAAAGATGTGACGTTTCTGAGGGGGTTGTGTGATCGGGAGATTACAAGATTGGCGGTGTCCCATTGGGACTGGTATTGAGTGGCACGTTTGTACCAATCGTCGATGGTAGTGGGGACCGTGTCCATGGAATAGATTCGGCGAGTGAGGGGTGGCGGGATCCCGGCTCCAAAGTATGAAATCAAGACATTTGGGTCGGTGATCTGGGCCTGGGCTACGTTGTTGCGGAATGAGGCGATGTACTCGGTGAGAGAAGGTTCGTAGGCGCCTCCTTTCTTCTTCTGAGTCATCCGTTTGGTGGAGAGCCAAGCAATGGCATTGTTGACGGTGTCCAGGTGTTTGAAGGCGCTTTTGAAAAGTTTGATGAACTCTTTGAAGGTTCCGATGGTGACATCTCCGTTGTCGTCAATAGAGTTCTGTCGGTAGGTCTGGGCCCAGGTAGAAGCGGACCCCTTGGTCATGAATGAGAGGGCGAAGGTGACTTTCTTGGCGTCGGTGTTGTATACTTCTTTATTGACCTCCAGATAGAAGGTAACCGAAGAAAGCCAGGGCATGGCCTTGGTATAAGAGCCATCGAAATGTTCGGGGGAGGCGATGCGGAGTTCGGTGGGTTTGGACATGGGGGGCGGTGGTTGTTGGACGGGAGTGGAAGAAGGAGGAGAGGGATCGGGGGGTAGTGAGAGAGCTGTTCGCAGGTGGAGGGACAAGGACAACGTTTGATCCTCGTCTTCGGGAGAAGGGATGAGGATGTCGGGCTCCGAAGGGTTTTCTTCGAGGCTGGAGTGGACAGAAGGTTCTGGTGAGGTTTCGACGGGGTATGGGGCAGAAGCTTGTCGCCTTAAGCGACGGGGATCTGGGTTGCGCGGGGGTCGAGAAATGGTGGGCGGTTCACGGCGATGGTGACCGTTAAGGCTAAGCTAGATCTTTTGTTACGCTTGGCCTGGGTGAGGTCGAGCGTAGCCTCTGAGTAACGAGGAAGCCGAGGACGAAGGTTTTACCGCGTAGGAATTGCGGTCGTGGAGGTCGTTCTATCGATTGTAGAGACGACTGTAACACAATCTAGTGGAGTGTTACAAGTCTAGCGTCCAGTCAAGTGTAGGACGAAGACACGCAGAGGTTCACCCGTAAAGGGAAGACGAAAGTGAGCTAGATTGATGAAGTACAAGAGAGAGTACAGAGGAGATCTAGCTTAGCGATTATAGACGGTATGGATGGGTTTATATAGTACATGGGAAATGAGAATGAGTAAGCTGATGGAACACCATGGAACATGGTGGAATGGAATGAGTAATCCGCAGTAAGGAAGGTGAGTCAGAAATGCTGCGGATTAGTAATGGTACAGATAAGCATGAGTCATCGTGACTGCGGATGCGTCAGCGTGAGTCATGATGAAACAAGAATGAGTCATGAGGGAAGTGATGACTAAGTAGAGGGTAAGGGTATGATGTCATCACAGAAGAAAGAAATGGTCTGGGCGTGGTTTGAACGCAGAGACGTGTAGTCCGTAGTGAAAACGAGCGGAAAAGAAAAAGAAACAAGCGAATCATAACACAAGCAGGTTTACAATGGCTCAAAAACTGTCCCAATATGGGGCTATTAGTGTATCAAATGGAGTACTGACTCCTGGCTTCCCACTGATCAAATAATAAAGAAATTTGGTTAAGATTCAAAGAAATGGCAGCTGTTTCAAAATGACAGCTCATTAGGACAGTTTTTTGACTTTAAGTTTAAGTTACATACATTAAGCCCTGAAATGCTGTAATGTCATAACATACATTTAATGTTGCAAACACTAGTTATCACTAGTTACTTTTCACTTTAGCGCCTATAGCGCCTATTTCTTTTCTTTCTTTTTGTTAAAGTCCAGAGTGCCCTAAATATAGTACAAGTGCTCAGTCCTCTCTGTTATCTTATCACACCACATTATGTAATATGATGTCACTATGACATCACAGTCTAGATTTTCAGCAAGGCATGCTTCTCTTCCATTCTGCATAGCCTTGCCTCACTTTAGCATCATGATAAGCATAGCCTTGCCTCTTTGTAGTAGCATGTAGTATAGCCTTCATCCTCATGGACACAGCATGTATTGTAGTATATATACTTGAATGCAGCAATGGAACAAGCCAGTCTTGTTCTCATTGGATACCCTTTGCCAACACCTTTTTCTCTTAGTTAAGTTCAAGTGCAGTGCCTAGACATTCTGTCAAAGGTTGCCTTCATTTAATAATGCTTCTATTGTGTTATCTTTATGTAACTCAGGGTAGGACAGCATATAAAGACCCATTCTTTTCATGTTATATTTCTATTACTGCTATAAAACCCATTTCCACTTCTCAAAAGAATGATATCATCTCCCTTCTCTCTCTTGGTCTTTTCACCAGGCAAATATAGTCTCAAACTAGTCTAGGGAGGTCTACTGTGTCTAGGATTCTTCAAGAAGTCCAGCCAGAGACAGCCAGACTGCATGGTGGCCATCCTGCAAAGCTTACTCCTACCAACAAGAGGGCTATTGTTCAGCAAATCATTACTGGCAAGGTTAAAAATGCAGTTCAAGCCACTCAGTTCATCAATTTTATCATTGATATTTCTATTGATCCTCAAACAGTGAGAAATATCCTGAAGGAGGCCTTTTTGAAGGTAGTGGTGAAGAAAAAAAAGCCCCTTCTCTATAAGAGCCATCAGAAGAGAAGACTAGCCTTTTCTCTCAAGTATCAGCATTGGACTGTGGATGATTGGAAGAGGGTCTTGTAATCAGATGAGACCAAAATCAATAGAATTGGGTCCGATGGGCAAGAGTATGTGTGGAAAAAAAAGTGAGAGGGACTGATTGCCAGAGAGATCAAAGGTACAGTCAAGTTTGGAGGAGGTTCACTTATGGTATGGGGCTGCATAGGATGGAATGGAGTGGGAATCTTGAGTGAGGTTGAAGGAAGGATGAATGCTGAACAGTATGTGGAGATCTTGGAGCAGGGGCTGCTTCAGAGCATGGAGAATTCTGGAATTCCAGAGGAAGATCTTATCTTTCAGCAGGACAATGATCCCAAGCATACCTCTAGAAGAGCTCAAGCATGGTTTGATGAACAAGAGATAAAGCTTCTGGACTGGCCTGCACAGTCTCCTGACCTCAATCCCATTGAACACACCTGGAATCATCTCAAAAGATGCCTCTCAGCCTATGAAACTGCACCTACTGGAGTTCATCAGTTATGGAAAAGGGTAGTGGAGCAGTGGGGTAAGATTTCTGTGGAACAGTGTCAGAAATGGATAGAAAGCATGCCCAGAAGGATTGCAGCAGTTGTAAAGGCCAAGGGAGCTCATACCAAGTACTAGATACCCAAAATTTTATAAAGTCAAAAAACTGTCCCAATGAGCTGTCATTTTGAAATAGCTGCCATCCCTTTGAATGCTAACTAAATCTGTTCATTATTTGATCAGTGGGAAGCCAGGAGTCAGTACTGCATTTGATACACTAACAACCCTAGGGCTAGTATTAGGAGTGTTGTGTTCAGTGATGAATACTCCAAAATGGCCAAACATTGGGACAGTTTTTTGAGCCACTGTATACTACTCAGATAAGTGCACGGACCAAGTAATATGTCCTGCCCTATAGTGCATGCAGTAAAGGCATGGCACCGTGGAGGTACTCCATCAGTCAGCGCATGACGTCACCAGTGATGTCATGGGCCTAGACTCTGTATCACGTGACAAGGGCTAGACCGAGTCACGTGACCTCTGATAAGATAAGAGATCAGATAAGATGACGGGCACCAAGATAAGATAAGCGTGCGTCTATCATGGGTGCTAAGGGAATGGCAGATCCACAACAGTTAGTGGCACCGAATACTTTGAAACCTCTAACCAGGAGCTGTCCCATAGAGACTAGATTAACTCCTGATTTGGAAATGTATCCTACATCATGCAGCTCAAGATAGCGCACATGATTCTCAGTAGTTCACCATTGAAGGTGCACTTTCCCTATTCCAACTACAAAGATGGCACCACCTGCTATTTGAACGGGCAGTTGATGGCCTTTCTTAAGCTCTGTATAATCTACAAAAGCGTCCCATAAGAAGGTAAAGTGCATAGATGCACCGGAGTCGAGTATCCATAGTCGTTTTGTCTCATTCTCATGGTGTGCACACTTAAAGCATGCGCAAATGTCTATATTGCATTGTTCTATGCTACAACACAAAGATATAGTACTACAAGCTGTAAGCACAGATGCTGCTGTTAGCAAGTTCTCTGTGGAGCAGTAGGATGAGACTACTGACTTTATAATGGACCCGAAGCTCCAGTCATTGTTCTCTCTCTCTAAGCTGTATATATCAATGAGATCTTCCTCATCCCAAGTATCTGATGGCGGAGCCATGATAGTGTTTCTTTGAGAATGCTTGGATGGGGGAGGAGTGTCATCATATGAATCTGGAATGGGCTCAAGCTGTGAGGTGAGCGTTGGTGTGGCAGGAGAGGAGGTAAAGGAGGAGGCAATGTTGGCGAGGAAGAAGGGGCCTTGCCTAGATAAACCTGCATTGAGAGAGCGAATCATCTCAATGGAAGGGGCAATCTCAAGCCTATGGGCAAGAGAAAACGCCTGCTGTATTTGCATACAAGCAGGCGGGCCTTGGTTCCCCTAATAAAGTTGGGCAGGTTGGTTGGCAAGGGCACGAGGATCCAGAAAGGGTTCAGGGCCAGAGGTGTAGGCAATGGAGGCGATGTGGGTGTGGCCATGGTCATGATCATGACTATGGTCATGTTCAGTCATGGAGTTGGATTCTTCCTTCTCCTGGTGGTTCTTGCCACCATGTTTGCCTCGTCTCCCTTTGTTCTTTTTAGCACTGTCATCATTTGACAACTGCTGCTGTTCAAACTTAGAGTCATCGCCCTTGCGCTTGACAGCGCTAATCTTGTGGGCCTGAGGGGTATCCTTCATCTGGCACTGGTCCCATAATAAAACTGCAGCCTGCTGGATATCTTCAACCGTAGGGTCGATGAATTTGCCGGCAGAGTCCTTCTTCTGTGCAATCATTTGCACAACGACATCCATGGAGGAAGGGAGCTTGGCAAGCAAAAGCATTGCCTGGACTTTGTTTGAGAGCTTGTATCCTGCATCATGAAGAGGTTTTCCACTTTGTTAATGGAGGGAGCAGGATGGGAAGACTGAGCCACCTTTGTATCGAGTAGCTCTTTAAAGAATGCAATGGCTCCAGTGATACCGGGAATGTTGTATTCCTTTTTGAGAGCGACGATGAGGGTGGTGGCATTGTCTTGAGAGAAATACTTGTTACAGAGGGATTCCGAAAGATAAAGCTTGATGGTACCAGCAATGGTATTGTTCACCTTGTTCCAGGCAATCCAGAAATTGATGTCTTCCATGGCAGCTTTGGGGTCGAAAGTGGGAGCTGCAACTGAAAGTACCCAGGCACAATCTGTGGACCAGATGTAGGAAGATACAATGGGCCACCATTGTGCCTAGTTGGCACCAGACAAGACAGGGATGGTGATGGTAGAGGAGTGAGACATTGTTGGTTCTGTAAGATGCGAACAAGTCAGCATAATGAACCAGCATAGTTTCCTCCTACTGGAGGTATAAAACCATGCAGCAATGAAGCGCAATGGTGCAGGTTGTCAACCTCTGCATGCAGCATTTCTGCGCAGCAGTGAACCTTCTGGAGCTAGCAGGTACTGCAGCCATAAAGGCGCGAGATACCACTTTGGCTACCAGGGCTCATAACCTGATGAAGTGACAGCGCACCATATGGCAGTGCTTACACCTGAAGACTATCTAGCAAAGGGCTAGACTCACCGAAAGGTTCTGAGTAGAGGCTGAAGTTAGCATCTTGTACTCAAACCACTATGTGCTAACCTCAGCCTCTACTCAGAACCTTCTGGTGAGTCTAGCCCTTTGCTAGATAGTCTTCAGGTGTAAGCGCTGCTGTATGGCGTGCTGTCACTTCATCGCCGTGCCCTCAAAACATGGCGACATTATCTTCATGGATCTTCCTTCTCAGTATACGTCTTTACTGACCACAAAATCTCATGTACTTCCGCCAAGAGTGACACCTGAATCCTGACAAGCTCGTTGGCTTCTTGATCTCTCTGACTTTGATCTTAAGATCATCCATGTTGCTGGCAAACTACTTGCTGGTCCTGATGCCCTCTCATGCCACTCTGACCTCCGCTCTGATGTCCCTGATAGTGACAACACCATTCTCCTCCCTGACTTCCTCTTTGTCAGACTTATCGACTTCTCCTTGAATGACCTCATTGCTTCCTCCTCAAAAGACAATCCCCTCATTTTGCAGGCCCTCCAAGCTCTGGATGGTAAAATCCCACCTGCATTTTGGTCTCATCTTGCTAACTGGCAGTTTGATGCTAATGTTCTCACCTATAAGGGTCATGTCTACATTCCTCCTGATGATTCTCTCTGCTGCTCCATCCTCCAACATTGTTATGATCACCTCACCACTGGTCACCCCAGCTACCTGAAAACTTGCCAACTCATCGCTGCTGAATTTTGGTGGCCTGGCCTGGCCCAATATGTGTGCAAGTACATTGAGGGTTGCGCTTTATGCCAACAGAACAAGGCAAACACACATCCTACCATTCCCCTGCTGACTCTGATCAAATCATCTTGCTCCCATCCCTTTCAACAGGTCTCCTGTGACCTCATCACTGACCTCCCCACATCCTCTGGCTTTGACTCTCTCCTGGTTGTGGTTGACCATGGGCTTAGTAAGGGGGTAATTCTATGCTCCACCAAGAAAACCATCACCACTGAAGGGATAGCCTCTCTTTTCTTCCACAAAGTCTATATGGCTTCAGTCTCTACAACAAAATTATCTCTGACCATGGACCTCAATCCACCTCTGCCTTTGCCCGAGAACTTGGATGCCTCTTAGGCTATGACCTCTCCTTGTCCACCACCTATCACCCCCAGTCTGACAGAGAAACTGAGCATGTGAATAAGAAGTGGAAACTTATCTTCACATCTTTTGTGGAAGCAACCCTACCTCATGGTCTAATTTAATCTCCCACACTGAATTCACACATAATCACTGCCCTCACTCCATCACCAACAAATCCCCCTTCTCCTTGATTCTTGGCTTTGAACCCTGTGCTCTTCCCTCCATCATCTCAGATACCAACATTCCCATCATAGAAACCCATCTCAAAGACCTTGCCCCCACCCACAATGAAGCCCTCACCTCCCATGAACTTGCTAGTCATGGCCTCCTGATCCAATCACTGCTTCATTTCCTTTGCCCTTGGTGTGAAGGTTTGGCTCGAAGCCAGGAACCTCTGCCACACCATGACTCATTCAAAGTTCACCTCTAAGTGAGAAGGACCTTTTACCATAACTAAGGTTCTATCACCAATCACATATAAACTGTGCCTCTCCAAAACGTGGAAGATTCATGACACATTCCACACTTTCCTTCTCACCCCCTATCATGAGAACCCCATCCATGGGAAAAACTTCCCCACACCACCCTCAGAACTTATAAAAGGCAATGAAATTGAATGGATTTTATGCTACCACAGAACTCCATCTTGCCGAATGTTCCTGATCTGATGGAAGGGGTATTCAGCTGAAAAAGACTCATGAATTGCCAAATTGGAGTTGCGGCATGCGAAATCTCTCCTTTCCAACTATAAAAAGCTTTACCCCCTTGCCTTCCCTCTCTCCTCATCCCTTCCACCAAAACCACCATCATGTTGCTCTTAACCTTTTCAGAACTCATCTTCCACTATGGCCATCAAATTTACCTCTTCCACGCCATCCTCTTTCTCTTCTTCTGACTCACTCTCTTTATCATTAAATACCATGTCTTCCATTGCCCAGGCTGGCTGGGATAACCAGTCTGAGTCTGATGTCTTACCCCCTGTCTCCCTCACTACCACTCTGTCCACCCATCTCCCTAAATCCATCCTGTCTGTTGATGTTCCCCTCTATGCCTCTCACCTCCACGATGATTTTCCAGATGAGAAATATATCCACCTCATGAACCAATATATCACCAATTCCCACCTTGCCAACCCTATTGCAGCTTACCTGAATGTGGGCTCCCTCCTATTGAAGGCGACCTTTGACAGAGTCTAGGCACTGCACTCGAACTTAACTAAGAAGAGAAGGTTGTTGGCAAAGGGTATCCAATGAGAACAAGACTGGCTTGTTCTGTTGCTGCATTCAAGTATTTATACTACAGCTACATGCGCACAGACCAAGCTGTGTCTGACCTACCCTAAACTACATGCTACTACAATGAGGCAAAAGGCTATGCATGGCAGTGCGAAAATGGAAGAGAAGCACTGACATGTGTTTACATCGTGTAAGTCTAGATTATGATGTCATAATGACATCATATTACGTAATGCGGTGCTTGATAAGATAAGATAAAGGACTGAGCGCTTGCATTACATTTGGGCACTCTGGACTTGTGTGAAAAGAAAGAAAAGAAATAAGCGCTATAGGCGCTAAAGTGAAAAAGTAACTAGTGACGACTAGCGTTTGCAACATTACCCCCCTTCTAGGGAGGAGATTCCAGATCCTCAGAGTCACTAGGCCATTCAACAGTGCATTCTGGAGAAAAGATAGACTCGACTTCAGATTCATTCAAGTCATAGACAGCCTGAATCAATTTCGAATGATTCATGTTAAAGAGATTCAAGGCATCTTGTGCGCAAGTAAGGTTTTGAGCAGGTTTCCAAGTTCTATCATCCTCCAAATAGCCCTTCCAATGTACCAGATACTGGAAACCACATCCACGTTTGCATCGATCAATGATATAATCTACTTCAAACTCTGTGGTACTCTCGTCGTCAACAACCACTGGACCGGGGCGTATGATGGGTTGACCTGCAAGAGGTTCTAGATATGGTTTGACCCTTGAAATATTTACCGTGTTATATGCGTGGCTGCCTGCTGGCAGTGCCAAGGTTACAGCATTTTTATGTTTCACAGCCGTTATTCCATAAGGTCTGATCCATCGATCATTCAACTTGGGACAAGTTCTAGCTGAGCCCATAGAGAGATGTTCAGATAAGAGCCACACTTGATCACCTATCTTGTAGGGGGGCGCTTCTGAATGATGAAGATCTATCTGTTTCCTGATCCTCTCTCTCGTTTTCTCTAGGGTGCTTCGAGCACTTTCGCAATTTGATCGCATCTGTGATACTAAGTCCGTGGCGGAGGGTGCTTTGAATGTGATAACTTTGAAACCAAGTCTAGGTTCGAAGGTTTTGTTCACTTGGAACAGAGAGAAACCAGTAGCCAAGAACTGGGTATTGTTATACGTAAACTGGGCGATTGCTAGGAGTTCTGCCCATTTATCTTGTTTTTCTAGGGTGTAGAGCCTGAGGTACTGCTGGAGCTCTCTATTCACCCTTTCTGTCTGACCATCGGTTTGCAGATGGTAAGCGGTTGACATTTTCCTTTGGATGTTCAACATCCTACACAAATCCTCCATTACAAAAGAAGCAAACTGTGGTCCGCGATCCGATACAATCGAATCTGGGAGTCTGTGGTGTTTCCATACGTAATCCACATACAACCATGCCGTTCCTAAGGCCGTTATCTCCTTGGTTGTAGGGATGAACTGGCTTCTTTTGAGAAGCGATCCACTATGACTAAGATCGCGTCAAACCCATTGCTTTTGGGTAATCCTGTGATGAAATCTGCACTAACTTCCTTCCAGGGTCCAGCTGGAACTTCTAACGGCATTTCCTTTCCGCTGGGCATTGTGTTACTTGGCTTCATGTAAGCGCACAGATCACAGTGACGTATGTACTCAGTGATGTCATTCCTCAAGTTGGGCCAATTATATGAACACTTGATTAGCTCCAAGGTCTTTTCCACACCTTTGTGACTGGCTAAGAGATGATTGTGGAATTGTGTGATAACTTGGGTCTGTAGTGACTGTGGAACCCATACTTTGTTGGCGTAATGCCACAATCCTTTATAGAGGAGAGATCCATCAGGTTTATCCACACCTGAATGTGCTTGCTTTATTTGTTCATCTATGGGGAGGCTCTGTAACGCAGGAGGGGTCCCCGGACCGTTATGATGCTTCTCAACCCTGTGAATCTGTTGTGGTGGAATCATGACCATGTTTTGGTTATTGGTTTCTATTCCGACTGCAAGTTCAGCTCTTCTAGAGAGCACATCGGTTTTTTCCATAGATGTGCCTGAAGCGACACTGCCCAAGCACTGTGGAGCACTTGAGAAGCTAAGCTTGACTCGTAGGGGAATGAGGAAATACTCAGGGACTCGGAAGAGGATTTCCCAAGGGCCAAGTAAGCAGCTATGCTTAAGTCACAAGGAAGAAGAAGTATCCAAGGGATGACCCAAGAGAACTGAACTGAGGTTCAGGACTCGAGGGGCTCTTATATTTATACTCTACAGTACAGTGCATGGACCATGTAAACTAACCTGCCCTATACTACATGTGTAAGCCATGAGGACTAAAGGCTATGCGGCATGCCTGATGCGTGAGGCGAAGGCTGTAGCCATGACGCTGTACTATAACTATAAAAGGGAAACATGAGGATGTCGTGAGGCAGAGCCTAGACCATGACATCATATATAAACGGAGATGAAAGACACGTGGTGACCATGCAATGGCCTAGACCGTGATGTCATAGATTCCGTAAAGATAAGGGACCTAGATCTGATGTGAAGTGTGTGATAACGTGAAGGGGTAGTGAGTGTCTAGTCCAGGAGGCGATGATGCTTATGTAAGCTGGGCGTCAAAGGGCTAAGCGCCAGTGGTGCGCGTCTAAGAAGGCACTAAAGGAAATGTAACATATAATAAGTACTCGGTATACAAAATGGAATGAAGTGAACTTAGGTGGGCGTCTAGATGAGCACTTATGATTTAGAGACTTAGGGGAGCGTTGGCAAGTTTGTAACAGTGCCGGATTTGTTGATTAACCGGTAATTGAATCGTGACAAGTACAAGGCCCATCTCACTTGTCTATGTGAGAGATCTTGTGACTTCATGAAATACTGGAGGTTTTTGTGATCCGTCCAGATCTCGAACTGATGTCTTGCACCTTCTAAGTAATGTCTCTAGGACTCCAAAGATGTAATAATGGCTAGCATTTCTTTGTCCACTATGGGATAGTTACGTTGTTCAGCGGTCATTTTGTGTGACATGAACACTACCAGGTGCCATTTTCCATCTTTTAGGGTTGATAGCACGCCTCCTACAGCAAAGTCGGAAGCATCGCATTCCACATGGTACTCCGATTCGTCATCCGGGTATGCCAGTATCGGTGCCGAAATGAAAGCGTTTTTGATCTGGTCAAAAGCGTCCTGTTGACTTTTTCCCCAAGTCCAGGGTTGATCCTTTTTGTTAGTTCATGCAGTGGTGCTGCCATCTAACTGTATTCCTTAATAAATCTTCAGTAATAGTTAGCCAGCCCTAGGAAGCTTCTAACTCCTTTCACATTACCCGGGGGCTGCCACTCTGTAATGCCCTGAACCTTCTTTATATCCATAGATATTCCTTCCGTTGATACTATCATGCCCAGCATTTCTACCGACTTCTGTTCGAAAAAGCATTTTTCTGGTTTTACGAATAAATCATGTTTTCTTAGGCATGCCAGCACTTCCCGAACGATTTTTCTATGTTCCCATACATCTCCAGATTTGGTAAAGATCATGAGATCATCAATATAGACAATTACGACATCAGGCATGTCGGTGAAGATCTCATTCATCATCTGTTGAAACATGGCAGGCGAATTGCACTGCTCAAAGAACATTACTAATGGTTTAAATGCGCCTCTATGGCAAATGAATGCTCCTTTCCATTCATCTCCTTCTTTGATCTGGACGTTATTGTATCCCCATCTCAGATCCATCTTTGTGAATAATTTAGCCCCTTTTAGCTTATCTATAAGCTGTGAGATTAACGGCAAGGGATAGTTGTTTTTCACCATTCCCTCATTAAAATAACAATAGTCCATTACCATCCATTTTTTTCCATCTTTCTTGGGGATAAAGAACACTGGCGAAGTTTGTGGTGACTTCGAGGAATGAATATATCCCTTGCTCAATTGTTCTTTTATAAATGCCAAGACCTCCTCCTGTTCCTGAACAGAGGTGGGAATGATCTTACCCTTTTTAGGTATGAAGTCAGGTTTAAGATTGATTGCATGATCCCAAGGTTTGCGCTCTGGCATTCTTTCGCTAGCCTTCTTCGAGAAGACATCAAGATAGTTGTGGCACCATTCAGGTACCAGTTTAAAGGCCTCCTCGGGCTCCAAGGGTTTTTCTGCCAAATCTATCTCATCTGGTTTCATAATTTTCTGGATAATGTATCCGTTTTCCGATTTGTTGCTCCAATGTGCCTGTAGTACTCAGCACTCTCTAGGGCATCGGTTGAGCATAACCTTGCTGTATTCCCAATCGATCATGGGGTTGTGGTGGATCAACCAGTTGTGTCCCAGAATCATCTGATTCTTTCCTAAGTTTGTTATGTCTACCACCATCCTTTCCATGTGGTCTTTATACCTGACTGTGACATCTGCTTTATAGCGAATACTGCCTGCAGCATTTTTCGATCCATCCACATTATAGATGAGAATATCTCGGCTCTTTCTCCAGAGCTGGATTTGATTTTTATTGGCCCATTTCAGGTCCATGAACATGCTGTTGGCTCCACTGTCTAAAAGGGTGAATGCTTCTCTCTTTTTGTTCTTTTGTTTTATTTCTATTTTTAATGCAAGTTCTTTGTCAGGGTTGATAGTCCTAACTTGGCGATCCTCTGGGCTAGAATCCTCACTTTCTTTAGTACACACAGAATTAAGCACCACTTCCCGGTGGTCACGCTCTTCTGAGAATGCCGTGTCAGTTAAGGATTCAGGTAGGCTACCACTTCATGAATCTTCTAAGGTATTCCAGTCTATAAAGTTATCTGGTACATAAGAACTATCTACAGCCATCCTAGCTAGCTGTTGCATATCGTACATAGGTTCGTTATTTTTTTCTTTTTCTTGTATCGTAATGCTACGTATAATTGGTTCTTCGTCCACAACTACAAAATCAGAAAGAGAAATAGAAGATGAAAGAGACAAGCTAGCACTATCTTGGTGTAGAGCTCTCAAATCGGAAGTGAAAGAACTGTCTACTCCTAACCTACTATTTTTTGTATTTTCAGATAAACTACTGCCCAGTGAGTTTACCTTTAATCTTTTCCCTGGTCCATTGCGGCCTTTACTATCTGAGCTATCCGAGCATCTAGATCCTCCTTCTTTTCTTTTCCCTTGTTTGTTTCTGTGGTTGTCTCCGTGGCATTGATCCTTTTGGCACACTTGGCATGGTGCCCGCCATTGTCAAACTTACATTTGTTATATTGATTCTTTTTCGGGGAGTGACACTCCCTTACTTGGTGACCCTTTTTTCCATAGTTAAAGCATCCAGCAGGGCCTTTGCCGGAGTCAGTGGATATGCTGTC